>CM060261.1:16473960-16601460 GCA_030684275.1 Acipenser oxyrinchus oxyrinchus | reverse complement strand
ACCAGCACAATACCATCACAATACCATCACAATACCAGTCACAATACCATCACAATACCATCACAATACCATCACAATACCATCACAATACCATCACAATACCATCACAATACCATCACAATACCATCACAATACCAGTTCAATTCCATCACAATACCATCACAATACCATCACAATACCATCACAATACCAGTACAATACCATCACAATACCATCACAATACCATCACAATACCATCACAATACCATCAAAATATCAGCACAATACCATCACAATACCATCACAATACCATCACAATACCAGCACAATACCATCACAATACCAGCACAATACCAGTACAATACCATCACAATACCATCACAATACCAGCACAATACCATCACAATACCAGTACAATACCATCACAATACCAGTACAATACCATCACAATACCATCACAATACCATCACAATACCAGCACAATACCATCACAATACCATCACAATACCAGCACAATACCAGTACAATACCATCACAATACCAGTACAATACCATCACAATACCATCACAATACCATCACAATACCAGTCACAATACCATCACAATACCATCACAATACCATCACAATACCATCACAATACCATCACAATACCATCACAATACCATCACAATACCATCACAATACCATCACAATACCAGCACAATACCATCACAATACCAGCACAATACCATCACAATACCAGTACAATACCATCACAATACCATCACAATACTATCAAAATATCAGCACAATACCATCACAATACCATCACAATACCAGCACAATACCAGTACAATACCATCACAATACCAGTACAATACCAGTAAAAAAACCATCACAATACCATCAAAATACCAGTACAATACCATCACAATACCATCACAATACCATCACAATACCATCACAATACCAGTACAATACCATCACAATACCATCACAATATCAGCACAATACCATCACAATACCATCACAATACCATCACAATACCAGTACAATACCATCACAATACCATCACAATACCAGCACAATACCAGCACAATACCAGTACAATACCATCACAATACCATCACAATACCATCACAATACCATCACAATACCATCACAATACCATCACAATACCATCACAATACCATCACAATACCATCACAATACCATCACAATACCAGTACAATACCATCACAATACCATCACAATACCATCACAATACCAGCACAATACCATCACAATACCATCACAATACCAGTACAATACCATCACAATACCAGTACAATACCAGTACAATACCAGTACAATACCATCACAATACCAGCATAATACCATCACAATACCAGCACAATATCAGCACAATACCAGCACAATACCATCAAAATATCAGCACAATACCATCACAATACCATCACAATACCATCACAATACCATCACAATACCATCACAATACCAGTACAATACCATCACAATACCATCACAATACCATCACAATACCAGTACAATACCATCACAATACCATCACAATACCAGTACAATACCATCACAATACCATCACAATACCAGTACAATACCATCACAATACCATCACAATACCAGTACAATACCATCACAATACCATCACAATACCATCACAATACCATCACAATACCATCACAATACCATCACAATACCATCACAATACCATCAAAATATCAGCACAATACCATCACAATACCATCACAATACCAGCACAATACCATCACAATACCATCACAATACCATCACAATACCATCACAATACCATCACAATACCATCACAATACCAGCACAATACCATCACAATACCATCACAATACCAGTACAATACCATCACAATACCAGTACAATACCAGTACAATACCATCACAATACCATCACAATACCAGTACAATACCATCACAATACCATCACAATACCAGCACAATACCATCACAATACCATCACAATACCATCACAATACCAGTACAATACCATCACAATACCATCACAATACCATCACAATACCAGTACAATACCATCACAATACCATCACAATACCATCACAATACCATCACAATACCATCACAATACCGGTACAATACTATCACAATACCAACACAATACCAGTACAATACCATCACAATACCAGTACAATACCATCACAATACCAGTACAATACCATCACAATACCAGTACAATACCAGTACAATACCATCACAATACCAGTACAATACCATCACAATACCAGTACAATACCATCACAATACCATCACAATACCAGCACAATACCATTACAATACCATCACAATACCAGTACAATACCATCACAATACCATCACAATACCAGTACAATACCATTACAATACCATCACAATACCAGTACAATACCATCACAATACCAGTACAATACCATCACAATACCAGTACAATACCAGTACAATACCATCACAATACCAGTACAATACCATCACAATACCAGCACAATACCAGTACAATACCATCACAATACCAGTACAATACCATCACAATATCAGCACAATACCATCACAATACCATCACAATACCATCACAATACCAGTACAATACCATCACAATACCAGTACAATACCATCACAATACCATCACAATACCAGTATAATACCAGTACAATACCATCACAATACCAGTACAATACCATCACAATACCAGTATAATACCATCACAACACCGGTACAATACCATGACAATACCATCAAAATATCAGCACAATACCATCACAATACCATCACAATACAAGTACAATACCATCACAATACCAGTACAATACCATCACAATACCAGCACAATACCATCACAATATCAGCACAATACCATCACAATGCCAGTACAATACCATCACAATATCAGTACAATATCATCACAATACCAGTACAATACCAGTACAATACCATCACAATACCAGTACAATACCAGCACAATACCAGCACAATACCATCACAATACCAGTACAATACCATCACAATACCATCACAATACCAGTACAATACCATCACAATATCAGTACAATACCATCACAATACCATCACAATACCAGTACAATACAATCACAATATCTGTACAATATCATCACAATACCATTACAATACCAGTACAACACCATCACAATACCAGTACAATACTATCACAATACCATCAAAATATCAGCACAATACCATCACAATACCGGTACAATACCATCACAATACCATCGCAATACCAGTATAATACCGGTACAATACCATCACAATACCAGTACAATACCATCACAATACCGGTACAATACCATCACAATACCAGTATAATACCAGTACAATACCATCACAATACCAGTACAATACCATCACAATACCAGTATAATACCAGTATAATACCATCACAACACCGGTACAATACCATGACAATACCATCACAATACAAGTACAATACCATCACAATACCATCACAATACCAGTACAATACCATCACAATATCAGCACAATACCATCACAATATCAGCACAATACCATCACAATGCCAGTACAATACCATCACAATATCAGTACAATATCATCACAATACCAGTACAATACCAATACAATACCATCACAATTCCAGTACAATACCAGTACAATACCATCGCAATACCAGTACAATACCATCACAATATCAGCACAATACCATCACAATACCATCACAATACCAGTACAATACCAGTACAACACCATCACAATACCATCAGAATACCAGTACAATACCATCACAATATCATCACAATACCAGTACAATATCATCACAATGCCAGTACAATACCATCACAATGCCAGTACAATACCATCACAATATCAGCACAATACCAGCACAATACCCTCACAATACCAGTACAATACCAGTAGAATACCAGTACAATACCAGTACAATACCATCACAATACCATCACAATACCATCACAATACTCCCATTCTAATCCCACTAGAAAACTGAGCTAGCAGAATTATTTGCAGGCCACAGCATCACCAGCAATGTTAACTTACAAAGGACTGGCTATGATTCTAGCTGGCATTGTCACACAGTGGCACAGCAATGCAATGGCTCTGTATTACTGTATACTGAGGGGCAATGGTAGCATGAGTACAGGGCAGCTACAGTGTGGCGAGCCTGCCATTGGTAGAACAGGTCTTCAGTATGTAACTATACCCTTCTCAAATGATCTTCAATGGCAGTGCACACACACACACACACAGACAATGCAATGGTTCTGTGTTGTATTTGCATGCTAGGTGTGCCTGTGTGTATTTAGCACTACACTGCACTGCAATGCTGCACTCACTTTCACATGTTGTTGAATGTGTTCAATAAGACCTACACTGTGTGTTTCCTGCTCTGTGCAGACTCTGGTTAAGAAGTCTTAAAGCCACCCTGCTGTCTCATCATTTTCACAAGGCCTGCCCCCTGCTACATTCCATAACAGTGATCTGGAGCTCACAGACCCTGAATCACACACAGGCAAATATACAGCTAGGGACAAAAGTCTTGCATCACCAACAATTTTAGGATTGAGACATAATTAACACAATAACTATATAAACATCATTTTGACCTTTTACTTTATATCATGTAATCAAAGAAATCAAAAGTCTACCGGAAGCCATAATAGTAGTACATTTCACGTTAGACTCACATTTTTTCAATTTTTGTCAGCTTTTCATTAAGTACATGTACATGGAAAACTACATGTAAATGAAAAAAGCGGTGTGTAATTCAATATGTTACCATAACATTAATCAGCAGGTTTCATTGTACTTTATGAAGCACAATAAGTTCATTCTACAGGGTGATGCAGTGCTTTTGGTCAGGACTCTGCAGACAGTGCTTTTGGTCAGGACTCTGCAGACAGTGCTTTTGGTCAGGACTCTGCAGACAGTGCTTTTGGTCAGGACTCTGCAGACAGTGCTTTTGGTCAGCGCTGTGCAGACAGTGGTTTTGGTCAGGACTCTGCAGACAGTGCTTTTGGTCAGGACTCTGCAGACAGTGCTTTTGGTCAGGACTCTGCAGACAGTGCTTTTGGTCAGCGCTGTGCAGACAGTGGTTTTGGTCAGGACTCTGCAGACAGTGCTTTTGGTCAGGACTCTGCAGACAGTGCTTTTGGTCAATGCTGTGCAGACAGTGCTTTTGGTCAGGACTCTGCAGACAGTGCTTTTGGTCAGCGCTGTGCACAGTGCTTTTGGTCAGGACTCTGCAGACAGTGCTTTTGGTCAGCGCTGTGCAGACAGTGCTTTTGGTCAGGACTCTGCAGACAGTGCTTTTGGTCAGGACTCTGCAGACAGTGCTTTTGGTCAGCGCTGTGCACAGTGCTTTTGGTCAGGACTCTGCAGACAGTGCTTTTGGTCAGCGATGTGCAGACAGTGCTTTTGGTCAGGACTCTGCAGACAGTGCTTTTGGTCAGGACTCTGCAGACAGTGCTTTTGCATGACAAGCTGGAAGCTACATCTGTTTGTTTTTCAGTACAGATAAGTTTTTTTTTGCAATGTTCAGCTTCCGAATTCCACAGCTTAATAAGTGGAACTGCTGCATTTCCAAAGGTCAGCAGCATTAAAATAAGGAAGTTGACTTTAAATTTAGCAAACGGACGCCAGACAATACGTGTTCTGGTGTTGATACTAGGCTGTAATCAGTGTTGAAATAATTACTTTGTAACTGCAATTTAATATCACTAGACTAGACTGTACTGGAATTACATTGTAACTGCAATTTAATATCACTAGACTAGACTGTACTGGAATTACATTGTAACTGCAGTTTAATATTCACTAGACTAGACTGTACTAGAATTACATTGTAACTGCATTGTATTGTTAAAGATTGCTGCCGTGGCTCAAATCCCTGAAAACTGGACGCTACGCTAACTGGTTTCTACTAGAACAATGTGGCTCTAACTATTAGTAACCATTAAAGCCAGCCTCCTCCCTCCTCAGCTCTAACCACTGGGGACCCCATCTCTGACTCCAACCCTGGTTGGCAGTCTGGTTTGTTCCCCTCAGAGGGGGGAGTTTCAGCTGTAGAGACACAACCTTCATCCCCCTTTGAAACCTGCTTGTCAACTACATGTCAGTCACTGTGTGAGCCTAATAGAAGAGAACAGAACAGACCAGAACAGAACAGAACAGAACAGAACAGAACAGAACAGAACAGAACAGAACAGAACAGAATACAATAGAATAAAAAAAATAGAACAGAACCCAGAATATAATAGAACACGATAGGGTAGAATACAGAGGGCTTGCTCCTGCTTGACTTGCAGCAGTGTACAGGAGGTAGAACAGAAATGACATCTTCAAGCTGGACCCAAAGTGGTAATTTCAAAAACTGCTTCCACCGCCCTTCAGAAACATAGGAGTCTTACCAGAAGCAGCAGCCCCACCTTGTGGTTAAAATGAATATTTAAAACCTGGTGAACAGTGATCTGAGGGGGTGAAGCAGGGGGAGCATGTGGAAGGGGGTGAGGCAGGGGAGGGTGTGGGAGAGGTGAGGCAGGGGAGGGTGTGGAAGGATGTGAGGCAGGGGAGGGTGGAAGGGGTGAGGCAGGGGAGGTGTGGAAGGGGTGAGGCAGGGGAGGTGTGGGAGAGGTGAGGCAGGGAGCGTGTGGAAGGATGTGAGGCAGGGGAGGTGTGGAAGGGGTGAGGCAGGGGAGGGTGTGGGAGAGGTGAGGCAGGGGAGCGTGTGGAAGGGGTGAGTCAAGGGGAGGGTGTGGAAAGGGTGAGGCAGAGAGGTGTGGAAGGATGTGAGGCAGGGGGAGGTGTGGAAGGGGGTGAGGCAGGGGAGGGTGTGTAAGGGGTGAGGCGGGGGGTGGAACGGGGTGAGGCAGGGGAGGGTGTGTAAAGGGGTGAGGCAGGGGGTGAGGTGATACCTGAAGGTATTGCTATTATTACACTTTTTGATTATTGATTTTGTTCAGAATTGTGTGTGGCAGCAGCTGGTCTTCTCTGCTGTAAAAACAAATATATTCAAATTCGGAGCTGGATTATTTACATCTCATTATTATTTAAATTCTCCTTTCCAGGGTCTCTCTCCAGTCCAATGTCCCTCAGCTGCACCGCTCCCCTGCTTGTGAAGCCACAGTCTCGCCTCTAGGGGGCAGTTCATTTTCTTCATTTTCCACCCCTCCCTGCACATCCTTGTGATGTTCCTGCATTATAATCTGAGCTGGTAGAATCCTAGTGACCGGCTCATTCCGAGTACTTCCATGTTCCCGTAGAAATCACATGGGGAGGGGGGAGGCAGCAGGAAGTACTCAGAAGACAAACATTCCAGTTCAAGAAGAAAGAAAGAAAGAAAGAAAGAAAGAAAGAAAGAAAGAAAGAAAGAAAGAAAGAAAATGGTGATGAACCATGTTTAGTTTTTGTTTTTAGTTTTTTCTTCCAGAGCTATAACAACACCTCCTATATAGTACAATCAGGGCATGTCTATCCTGTCCTATCCTATCCCATTGCAAAATATCTCTTAATATATTGTGTTCTTGTTGTGAAGCTACACATGTTAACTTTACTAGCTTTTGTTTAAACAACCACCATGAACTTCAGTCTAGCCTAGTGATATTAAACTGCAGTTACAATGTGATTCTAATACACTCTAATCTAGTGATATTAAACTGCAGTTACAATGTGATTCTAATACACTCTAATCTAGTGATATTAAACTGCAGTTACAATGTGATTCTAATACACTCTAACCTAGTGATATTAAACTGCAGTTACAATGTCATTCTAATACACTCTAATCTAGTGATATTAAACTGCAGTTACAATGTGATTCTAATACACTCTAATCTAGTGATATTAAACTGCAGTTACAATGTGATTCTAATACACTCTAATCTAGTGATATTAAACTGCAGTTACAATGTCATTCTAATACACTCTAATCTAGTGATATTAAACTGCAGTTACAATGTAATTCCAGTCCAGTCTAGTCTTGTGATATTAAACTGCAGTTACAATGTCATTCTACAATTCTCCAGTTTGTCGGTACAACCCCTGTGTCAACTTGTTAAGTTTGCAGACAACACAAAAATAGGAGAAGTGGCAAACACTGTTGCAGCAGCAAAGGTCATTCAAAATTAATTTCTTAGCAGACGCCCTTATCCATGGCGACTTACAATTGTTACAAGATATCACATTATTTTTTACATTCGATAAAATTATTTTTTACATACAATTACCCATTTATACAGTTGGGGTTTTTGCTGGAGCAATCTAGGTAAAGTACCTTGCTCAAGGGTACAGCAGCAGTATCCCCCACCTGGGATTGAACCCACGACCCTCCGGTCAAGAATCCAGAGCCCTAACCACTCACTACTCCACACTGCTTATAAATATCATATGGGAGATAATGAAATTGAAGAAGTAATCTATGAAAAAGACCTAAGAGTTTATGTTGACTCAGAAATGTCTTCATCTAGAGAATGTGGGGAAGCTATAAAAAAGGCCAACAAGATGCTCGGATATATAGTGAAAAGTGTTGAATTTAAATCAAGGGAAGTAATGTTAAAACTTTACAATGCATTAGTAAGACCTCATCTAGGATATCGTGTTCAGTTCTGGTCACCTTGTTGCAAAAAGGATATTGCTGCTCTAGAAAGAGTGCAAAGAAGAGCGACCAGAATTATTCCAGGTTTAAAAGGCATGTCGTATGCAGACAGGCTAAAAGAATTGAATCTATTCAGTCTTGAACAAAGAAGACTATGTGGCGATCTGATTCAAACATTCAAAATCCTAAAAGTTATTGACAATGTCAAACCAGGGACTTTTTTGACCTGAAAAAAGAAACAAGGACCAGGGGTCACAAATGGAGATTAGATAAAGGGGCATTCAGAACAGAAAATAGGAGGAACTTTTTTACACAGAGAATGTTGAGGGTCTGGAACCAACTCCCCAGTAATGTTGAAGCTAACACCCTGGGATCCTTCAAGAAGCTGCTTGATGAGATTCTGGGATCAATAAGCTACTAACAACCAAACGAGCAAGATGGGATGAATGGCCTCTTCTCGTTTGCAAACTTTCTTATGTTCTTAATACAGTCTACTCTAGTGATATTAAACTGCAGTTACAATGTCATTCTAATACAGTTTAGTCTAGTGATATTAAACTACAGTTACAATGTAATTCTAATACAGTTTAGACATTAAACTGCAGTTACAATGTAATTCCAGTGCAGTCAGTCTAGTGATATTAAACTGCAGTTACAATGTCATTCTAATACAGTTTAGATATTAAACTGCAGTTACAATGCAATTCCAGTGCAGTCAGTCTAGTGATATTAAACTGCAGTTACAATGTCATTCTAATACAGTTTAGTCTAGTGATATTAAACTGCAGTTACAATGTAATTCCAGTACAGTCTAGTCTAGTGATATTAAATTGCATTTACAATGTCATTTCGCTACACACCCACCGTTTAAAGATACAAATGTTTATTTTTTTTAATTGCCGGTTTCCGTTTTCGAAGTTGCGTGACCAGTATGCAGTCTCCCTTAGTGTTTATTTTTAAATTTTATAAACAATAATAATTAGAGAACCGAATTATTTGTCTGACTTACCCACAGGACGGCATATTGTCGGTCCGAAGACTGGAAGTACGTGAGACGCGCAGTTGCCGAGTGACCGGTGCAATGCAATGCAGATCTCGTCAGGACAATGCGTGTAGTGTATTAATCTTCAGCTGATACCGGCCGCGTTGATAACACATTCAATCCCGTAACCTGCGGCTGTTTCAGTTTACACCAGCGGTAGCGGCAGAAAGTTTCTCACACACTCTCACTCTCTCCCTTCTGTCTCACTGTCCCTTCTCCGTCTCTCCCAGGTGTGGAAAGGTAACTCCACTCAGCACTGCAGAGCAGAGTAAGCGAATATGTTTGGATGGATTTCTCTGCCCCGGCCCCTGTAACACACGAGTCCTTCTGTAAAGTTAAAAATTATTTCTTTCTCTCTTTCTAATTTTAAATAGCCTTTCCCTCTCTCCCCCTCTGTGCGTGCCTTATTCCCTGTGTTTTATCTCTCGCTCTCCTATGTCCTGTAATTTAAAATAATCAACTTCTCTCTCTCTCTCTCTCTCTCTCTCTCTCTCTCTCTCTCTCTCTCTCTCTCTCTCTCCTCATTTCCTCAGATACTTGTACTTGACCGACATGTGGTCTGACACTTTGTACAATTCTACCCCCTCTCCCCTCTCTTCCTCTCTCTCCCTCTCTTAACTGAATTCAGTTCAATTCCTTTGAATGCTCTTAATGGCATGACCATTCAGAATGGTGGATTTGGTTAGGATCATGGGTTAACAGAAGTCTGTGGGAAGCTGCCTCGGATTCTTCCAGTTTTCAGCCCTGATTTATATCCAGGTCTACAACAATACTTTTGTTAAATCGTCCACCAGGTTTTACTATTGTATTCACATATTTTTTATTTCAGCATGGTATTTATTAGATTGGGTTAGAGCCATTCAAAACTAAAATCTTATGGATTATCTCTCTCACAGCCTGTATCTGTAATATATAACATAGCCACTCTCTCACAGCCTGTATCTGTAATATATAACATAGCCACTCTCTCACAGCCTGTATCTGTAATATATAACATAGCCACTCTCTCACAGCCTGTATCTGTAATATATAACATAGCCACTCTCTCACAGCCTGTATCTGTAATATATAACATAGCCACTCCCTCTCTCTCTCGTTACTCAACTTGGGCTTTGAACTTCAGACTTCCCCTTTTGTCTGCCTGTTACACAGCACCGTTTCCGAGACAACAAGCCGCCACCCACCACAGGTAACCAGACAACCAATCACACTGCCCCCCTCGCTCCCTCCACCCCCCCTAATATCTCTCTCTCTCTCTCTCTCTCTCGCTCTTTCTCTCTCTCCTCTCGCTCTTTCTCTCTCTCTTTCAATTCAATTTCAATTTCAATTTCAATTTCAAGTGCTTTATTGGCATGACTGATTTTTCACAAGTATTGCCAAAGCAATGATGGGTAAATTCCATCTTTACAATGAACATTTAAAACTTTTAAACTTTTAAAATAAAACAAAAACAACACAGTACTTCAAACACATCACAACAACAACAATAATAATAACAATAATGATATACATTTATATATGTATTCTATAACATGTATTTATTTATTTATTTATTTATTTATTTATTTATTTCTTTTCCTCCCTGTGTGAGGAGCCTCAGTGTCACTCCCTGTCCCTCAGGCTGTGGCAGGCTCTTGTGTACTGGGCTGCCACTTCTATACAGCTTGTGTGCTCTCCGAGGAGGATGGGGAGTTTTTCTGGGTCTGGCAAGTCTGAGAAGTCTATGCAGAGATTTTGTATTTTTGGGAAGAAGGCTTCCCTTATATTCTTATATTTTGTGCACTGCAGTAAAAAGTGTATCTCTGTCTCGACCTGATTGAGGTGACAGTGATCACACAGCCTGTCCTCTTTGGGCAACCATGTCTGCAGTCTGTTTTTCACCCTGGTCAGGTATTCAGCCGGGGTGTAGTGTCTTTTTAGGGCCTGAAAGCATTCCAGTTTGCTTTGTGTTTTAGTGTGTGTGTCCCAATGAATAAGATATTCTTGTTTGTTTTGTGCTATAATTTGGTTTACTCTGATTGTATGTGTTAGAGTGGAGCTGTCCTGAAGCTGGTTGGTGTTAGTGTGTGTTAGTGCAGTGAGCTTCAGGACCAGCTGGCTGAGGGGACTCTTCTCTGGGCTCTGCTCTTGGTATTGCAGGGCTTTATGGTGGTAAGAGTTTATGTTACTATTTTTAGATGGAGCCAAAATTTAATTGCTCTTTTTGGATATTAATCAATAGTGGGTATTGGCCTAATTCAGCCCTGCATGCATTGTTTGGAGTTTTCCTTTGTATTTGCAGGATACTTTGCAAAACTCTGTATGCAGGGCTTCTGTTGGGTGTTTGTCCCATTTTGTAAAATCCTGCTCTGTGAGCGACCCCACACTTCACTGCCATACAGGGCAATGGGTTGGATGACACTTTGAAAAATTTTTAACCAAATTTTAATTGGGATCTTTATATGAATTTTTCTCTTAATAGCATAAAATGCCCTGCGTGCTTTTTCTTTTAGTGCATTCACTGCCAGGTTGAAACTCCCTGACGCGCTGATTTCTAGGCCTAGATAGGTGTAGTGTGTGCAGTGTTCCAAAGTGTTTTTGCCCAGGGTGAAGTGGTACTTATTTCCCTGAGATCTGGCTTTCTTCTGGAATATCATGACTCTGGTCTTGTTCATGTTTACTGCCAGGGCAAAGGTCTGACAGTACTGCTCTAGCAGTGACAGGCTCTGCTGAAGACCCTGCTCTGTGGGTGACAGCAGGACCAGGTCATCTGCGTAGAGCAGGAATTTAACTTCAGTGTCATGTAGAGTGAGGCCAGGAGCTGCAGACTGCTCCAACACTGTGGCCAGCTCATTGATATAGATGTTGAACAGTGTTGGGCTCAAACTGCAGCCCTGTCTCACTCCCCGCCCTTGTGAGAAAAATTGTGTTCTTTTATTGCCAATCTTAACCCCGCATTTATTTTCTGTATACACAGATTTGATGATGTCATATACTTTACCCCCTACACCGCTTTGGATAAGTTTGTAAAATAATCCTTCATGCCAAATTGAGTCAAAAGCTTTTTTAAAGTCTATAAAACAAGCAAATATTTTATTTTTATTTTGGTTTAAATGTTTGTTTATTAGGGTGTGTAGGGTGTAAATGTGGTCAGATGTCCGGTGTTTTGGAAGGAAGCCAATCTGACTCTTGCTCAGGACACTGTGTTCGGTAAGGAAGGCCAGTATCCGGGCGTTAATGATACTCTATCTCTTTCTCTCCTCTCTGTCTCTCGCTCTTTCTCTTTCTCTCTCTCTCCTATCTTTCTCTCTCTCCTCTCTCCCTCTATCCTCTCTTTCTCTCTCTCTCTCTCTCCTCTCTTTCTCTCTCTCTCCTCTCTTTCTCTCTCTCTCTCTCTCTCTCTCGGCATTGACATGACATGAGAATTGCTAAAAAAAAAACACAACAACTCAATCCCCCCTCCCACATTCAGAAACCCAACATTACCCCCCTCTCATATTTACAAACACAGTGATTCTCCTTTCTCCATTCTTTGTTCATGGATATGATCACCCCTCCCTCCCTGTTCTATCTGCTGTCCCTCAGGGTGTGACACGCCAGTTCAGGCGCCTGCTTCTCCTCTCCTAGAAGGATTGGTAATCTTTCAGTGTCAGGAAGGAGTATAACATTTGGCACTAGATATTTTCCCCTTGTTTGTTTGTATTTAGAGCAGGACAGCAGGAAATGCATCTCTGCTTCTATCTCTCCTGATTCACAGTGGAGGCACAGCCTGTGCTCTCTGTGTCAGCCGGTTTTCGATGGCCAGGCTGTGGTCGCTGAGTCTGTATTTAATTAACGTTTGTCTTTCCTTAGTGCTTTTAACTATGATTAGGTAATCTGCCAATTGAATTTCTCTGTTTAGGGCCGATAACATTCTAGTTTGTTTTTGGATATAATATCATTTTTCCAATTTTCAATGTATTTACTTTTTAGAGATGTGTCCATTTGTTTAAAGGATGTATTTATTGTATTCTGCACAATGTCATTGTTTTTATAATACAACAAATAAACATTACTAAACATGACCCATCTCTGAGCAGAAGAGAACAGCACATTTTCAGTGAATTTGTTCTTCAAGTTAAGGTCAATTTTTTTGAATTATTGTTATTGGATTTTTTTGTGAGTGGCTTGTATCTGAGGCTCCCTGGTTTGAGTGTGGCTCGGTTCTGTGAGCCTCAGAACCAGTTGGCCCAGGGGGTCCTTGTCTGGGAGAGCAGGTTGCTCAGTAGGGCCTCGTATTTATAGGAGTCCTGGTCTGCATGTTTTAAGTGGAACCAGAACTTGTCTGCTCTCTTCTGAATAGGGATTAGGAGGGGAACAGTCCCAGCTCAGCCCTGCAGGTGTTATTGGGGCGTTTCTGTGAACCTGCAGGATATTTTTGCAAAATTCCAATTGTAGGATTTCTGTTGGGCTTTTGTCCCAATTTTGTATTTGTGGTTTCGAGGGGTCCCCACACTTCACTACTGTATAGCAGGATTGGTTGTATGACTGAGTTTTGAGCAAAATTTGTATTGGTATTTTGGTTTTGCCAAATCAAGTCTTTATGGTATAGAAAGCCTGATGTGCTTTTTCTTTGAATGCATTTCTAGCCAGGCTGAAACTGATGGTCAGACCCAGGTCATTGTAGTTGGTGCTGTGATCTCATACGGTGTTGCCCAGTGAAGGGGTACCTGTTTGCCTGAGATCTGGATTTCTTCTGGAAGACCATAACACTGGTCCTGATTGACCGTCCGTGCCCATTTCTGACAGTACTGCTCTAGCAGTGACAGGCTCTGCTGCAGCCTCTGCTCTGTCCCAGGTCTGACAGTACTGCTCTAGCAGTGACAGGCTCTGCTGCAGCCCCTGCTCTGTCCCAGGTCTGACAGTACTGCTCTAGCAGTGCCAGGCTGTGCTGCAGCCCCTGCTCTGTGGTGGAAAGCAGGACCAGGTCATCTGTGTAGAGCAGGAATTTAAACTCTGTATCATGGAGAGTGAGGCCAGGGACAGCAGACTACTCCAGCACTGTAGCTAACTCATTGATATAAATATTGAACAGTGTTGGACTCAAGCTGCAGCCCTGTCTCACCCCACGCCCCTGTGAGAAGAATTCTGTCCTTTTGTTGTCAATTTTCATACTGCATTTATTTTCTGAATATATTGAATTTATTATGTCATATACTTTACCCCCTACACCAGATTACTGCTCACGCAGATGCCTCGGTAGTTACTGGGGTTGAATTTGTCTCCACTTTTATAGATAGGAGTAATCAGTCCTTGATTCCAGATCTCAGGAACACACCCAGCTCCCAGGACTAAATTAAGAAGTTGAAGCAGGGCCTCCTGTATTGCAGGGTTGCTTTGTTTCAGCATCTCATTGCTGATGTTATCTGTGCCACAGGCTTTCCTAGGTTCGAGGGCCTGGAGTTTCTCCTTTAGTCCCTGCATCGTTACTGGTGAGTCTCATGGGTTCTGCTTGTATTGTATCGTTCATGCTTTTAATTTTTTTGGATTGAAATTTGTTCAGAATTTAGATTTTTGTTTAAAGGTTTTCAAAATAGTTTTTCCATATATTGCCATTTGGGATTGCCAAATCTTTTTAAAATGTTTTAGTGTTCATTTTTTTCCATAATTCCCACAAGGAGTTTTGATCAATTGGTTCCTCAGTTTGGGTCGGTTTTTTGGACATTCAGTCTTGTTTTTTCTTGCTCAGGAGGTGTTTGTGCTGCGTTAGTGCAGTGCAATTTGAGGCGTGACTCCTGGTGTGTTTTTGGTTTGACAGCCATCTCAGGTGTTTCCTAGCTGAGCTCCATTCACTGTCAAACCATTTCTCTTTGGGAGGGTTTTTTGAATTTTTTTTTTTTTTTAATATTTTGCATAGATTAGATTTTTTTTGCCAATTTCTCAAAAATACTATTTACATTTTCAGCAGCTAAATGTGCTTCTTTTTTGTTATTTTGGTAACGTTTTGTTGGACGCTGTTTAGCATACTTCCAACCTCGTCACTGGTTAGTGCTCTTTGCTAGTCTGCAGTGCTTGACTGGGTCCATTTGCACCCGGGTC
Organism: Acipenser oxyrinchus oxyrinchus; assembly: GCA_030684275.1. Classification (NCBI taxonomy): domain Eukaryota; kingdom Metazoa; phylum Chordata; class Actinopteri; order Acipenseriformes; family Acipenseridae; genus Acipenser; species Acipenser oxyrinchus. The sequence continues at coordinate 16,585,777 of CM060261.1, read as the reverse complement.
GCAGGGGACCAGTTTTTCGGAAGGGTTCAGGTCTGTGGTGGGCTGCTCTGACCTTTTTAAGGATAAGGTTAGGTAACTGTGGTCTGACAAGGCAGTCTGTTTACTATAAATGCATTCATATTTTTTGTGTCTGTGTCAGTTATGGCATAATCTACCGCACTGCTATCTAGAGCTGAGCTGTAGGTGAATCTCCCCAGACAGAGTCCCCCCTGGTCCTGCCGTTGACTATGTATAGACCCAGGCCTTGACAGCGATGCAGGAACTGTTTCCCTCTCTTATTCCCCACACTATCATGGCTGTTCCTGTGTGCCTGTGTGTCTGTCTGTGTGTCTGGGTTTGTGTGTTTGTATGGGGCTGTGTGTGTGTGTTTGGGGCTCTGTGTGTGTTTGGGGCTGTGTGTGCCGCTGTGTGTGTGTCTGTCTGTGTGTCTGTGTGTCTGTCTGTGTGTCTGGGGCTGTGTGTGTGTCTGTGTGTCTGGGGCTGTGTGTGTGTCTGTCTGTGTGTCTGGGGTTGTGTGTGTGTCTGTGTGTCTGTCTGTGTGTCTGGGGCTGTGTGTGTGTCTGTGTGTCTGGGGCTGTGTGTGTGTCTGTCTGTGTGTCTGGGGTTGTGTGTGTGTCTGTGTGTCTGTCTGTGTGTCTGGGGCTGTGTGTGTGTTTGGGGCTGTGTGTGTGTCTGTGTGTGTGTCTGTGTGTCTGGGGCTGTGTGTGTGTTTGGGGCTCTGTGTGTGCCTCTCTGTGTGACTCTGGGGCTGTGTGTGTGTCTGTCTGTGTGTCTGTGTGTGTCTGGGCCTGTGTGTGTGTTTCGGGCTGTGTGTGTGTCTGTGTGTCTGTCCGTGTGTCTGGGGCTGTGTGTGTGTCTGTGTGTGTGTCTGTGTGTCTGGGGCTGTGTGTGTGTTTGGGGCTGTGTGTGTGTGTGTGTGTCTGTGTGTCTGGGGCTGTGTGTGTGTTTGGGGCTCTGTGTGCGCCTCTCTGTGTGTGTCTGGGGCTGTGTGTGTGTCTGTCTGTGTGTCTGTGTGTGTCTGGGCCTGTGTGTGTGTTTGGGGCTGTGTGTGTGTCTGTGTGTCTGTCCGTGTGTCTGGGGCTGTGTGTGTGTCTGTCTGTATGTCTGTCTGTGTGTCTGGTGCTGTTTGTGTGTCTGGGGCTGTGTGTGTGTCTGTGTGTCTGGGGCTGTGTGTGTTTCTGGGGCTGTGTGTGTGTGTGTGTGTGTGTGTGTGTGTGTGTGTGTGTGTGTGTGTGTGTGTGTGTGTGTGTGTGTGTGTGTGTGTGTGGTCCCGTGGTCCCGAGTGTGTTTCTGAGGATAACGCCAGCATTTAATCAAACCGAGTACAACAGGGAAACAGCATATCGCCATCTTTCGGTTGAAGAGAGAACTGGGCCTCTATAATGAATAAAATGTTTTTTCTATGGTGTTGGTGAAATGTTGCATTCTTGTACTGCATGGTTTTCCTGTATTCAGAGCTAGAGCTTTATCTCCATCGTGTTCACTTCTGTATGAAAGGAACATTCTAGTTAAGCTAAAATAATTTGCTATCCCGGTTTCCTATGGGGATTTCAACAGAGAACCGCGCAGCGTCGCCTGCTGGTTACAAGTGGAATTGCAACTTCAAATCATCACGAAGAACTCGCTGCTGTGTTTCAGTTATTTACAGACCCAGTCTAATTTAGTATTAACTTTTCGATACCACAGTGTATTAGTCCGTGTGTTTCTTTATATATATACCGTATGCATATTTATACCAAGAAGGCACGAAAAAGGCTACTTTTGTGACAACTGTATTCTTGTGTTATCAGCAGTTTCGCTTTTATTTTGGCAGACAGTTTAATTGATTTATTTATCCACAGTTTCATGTCATCTTAAAGTTCTTTGGAAAATTGCATTTATTCCTTTTAAAATCGCACCTGAATCAAAACTTAAAACGCATAAAAATGTTTAATTGTGAGCATTTTTAGTGGCGAACAATAAAGCGACGCGATTGGCTGAAATGGGTAATAAATTTGCATATCAGACTTCATTGTAAACGGGTCTCTTATTTTATTAATCAGTTACTCTTCGCAGATCACGAGCGTGCACATTAACCCGGTTTGTTCTCGTGTGTAGAATGCGGGTGTGCGCGCGGTATTGCGCTAGTATTTAGTTATTATTTGGTCACCAGAACTTCAATATGGCTCAAGTTTAGAAGGGTGGACGGGACCTCAGCTTATTCGCTAAATAGATTGTTTTTTTAAAGCTCTTTTAGTGTTTGTTTAGCAAGCTTTGTGTTGGAGGGAGCCCATTTATTAGTATTAAAAATAGATATCAGGCTTTGATTGGGTTTTTACTGAACAAATAAACACTGAAACCATAACATGCATAGTGGTTAATAATCACAGTCCACGAATCCTGCTGATGGAAACGATGCTTCCATGTAGAACAGAAACGATAGAACTCAAGTGAGAGAAAAGGGCTGGGATGATGGGAGCTCACCGTCTCGCTAAACAAATCAAACGAAATAAACAATCACTCTCAAATACATTTCAAATAGCACACGCATCACGATAATACATAGAATAACTCAGGATACAAAATAATATCAATTCATAAACTTAGCGTGCAAAACTAAGCACTAAGTTCAAATCAGCATGAAGTTTTAACATCTACTCTCATGTAATGGAAATCATGAAGATCTGGATACGTCCAGTGACTGCTGTGAATAGAGCAGCTGGCAACAAGGGAAAGACCTCGTGACAGCCTGGAGAGACAGCTGACAGGAGGAAAGAGACCCCATTGGGGCTGGCAAGGGTTAGCTACCCTTGCCGGCAGTATCCAGCTCTGTGTTTACAGGATGCTGGAGATACCCACCCAAGGCTTCTAAGAAATTAAAGAGGAAAATATCCCTAGAGTCTGCGAGAGCGGGGCGGAAGATGACTCATCGTTGGACAACACGGTTAAGGACTTAGGAACGGAAACGGATATGAGTATGGAGAGTACTTCACAAAAGACTAGTTCAAGATCTGCAGTTAACAAAGAGGTGGAACTCCAGGTTTGTGTCTGCGGCTGGAGAAAGGCGACAACGGTCAGGGGTTTGAAGATTCATCAACGAGAATGAAATGCTTGAGGGAGAAGGGACAAGGGCCTCGCATTGATCAGTACTTCTTACGAAGTCAGTCAAGTCAGTCGAATGAAATCCAGCGACAGGAAACAAACCACATTTAGCAGGATATCAGCACCCCTGTCATAGACGTGAGGAGGACTTGCATGGACACAGTTAGTGAAGAACCTAATGATCCTTGTGAACCCGGTCAGACAAACCAGCATAAGAGAGAAAAGAACCTCAAAGGGCACAAGCCTAGAGTGAAATGACCAAGAGCTTGTGAGAAAACTGCGTGGGACACAGTAAATACAGATCTCTGCTTTGCGTTGCAAAGGTTAAGTGGAACAGTTGAAAAGAAGCTGGATAAATTTGGGGACATCATCTATGCATATGGAAGCGAGAGGTTTGGAGGTGAAAAAAGGAAGGAAAAAGCATAAATTATTTCTTGAAAGTCTAGATGGCAACAGGAGATTGAACGCTTAGAGAAAGGAGACAGCTGAGGAAGCAATGGAGAAGAGCAGAACAAAGTCAGAAGGAAGGACTCAATCTCTTACAAAGGGTCATAAAAGACAAGCTTGCAAGAGTTGTTCCCTTGTTTTGATGTAGTCTCCCTTATGTTTTTTTGTTGATTCCTCCGCCCTTCCTTTCTAGTTTAAATGCTTCTTAACCTCCTCCAGGATCCTTTCTCTAATCAGCAGTTTTGCTTTTATTTTGATAGTCAGTTGAACTGATTTATTTATCCACAGTTTCATGTCATCTTGCAGTTATTTTGAAAACTGCATTATTTCTTTTAAAATTGTCTGTGAATCAAAACTAAAAACTGGTAAAAATGGCTGTGAGCATTTTTAGTTACGAACAACAAAGCGATGCGATTGGCTGAAAAGGGTAATAAATTTGCATATCAGACTTCATTGTAAACGGGTCTCTTATTTTATTAATCAGTTACTCTTCGCAGATCACGAGCGTGCACATTAACCCGGTTTGTTCTCGTGTGTAGAATGCGGGTGTGCGCGGTATTGCTCTAGTTATTAATTTTTATTTGGTCACCAGAACTTCAATATGGCTCAAGTTTAGACGGGTGGACGGGACCTCGGCTTGTTTGCTAAATGGATTTTTAGCTCTTTTAGTATTTGTCCAGCAGGCTTTCTCTTCGGAGGAAGCCCATTAATTTGTGTGAAAAATAGATATCAATCCTTGATCGGGTTTTACTGAACAAATAAACACTGAAATTATCACATGCGTCGTTTTGCACGGACACAGTTCGTATAAACGAAGGATAAGCTGGCAGTGTAAAATAATTCTCACTTTATTTCATCAGTATCCATGAAAGGGAGCGTAGTTGTTAATAGTCACAGTTCACAAATCCTACTGACGGAAACGACGCTTCCATGTAGTGCAGAATCGGTAGAACTCAAGTGAGAGAAAAGGGCTGGGCTGATGGGAGCTCACCGTCTCGCTAAACAAATCAAATGAAACACAAATCACGCTCAGATACATTTCAAATAGCATGCACTTCTCAATAATACATAGAAAAACTCAGGATAGAAAATAATATCAATTCATAAACTTAGCGTGCAAAACTAAACACACAAAACCACATAAAATACCCTCCATACAGCCCCCAATAGAATAGTAATAAATCGTTCAAACACTCCATGCAGACAATCTGAACATGGCTTGATTATACGGCACGCCTGACTCCGGTGCCGCGCCCACAGCCTGCTCCGGACCGGGGCCACACTCGGATATCTTGTCGGGTCGTAGTTTACAGATCGGTTCGGTATCGGCACCCCAAAATGCACAGTGGAAACGGGTCTTTCACGGGTCGGGTATGGCAGTGGAAACGGGGTCTTAGAGTCCATATGCACAGTCTGCATAGACCTGGAGAAACGCTCGTCTGTCCCGGAACTTGGTACAGACATTCTTTAGCAGAAGTTATTGAGGGTGTCAGAGTCTGGGGATTGTACAGGCATCTGTGTCTTTTTCTTCTTCTTCTTCTTAGGGGTTGTTGGCACATGCCATCTAAATAAAGAGAAGCGTCCTACTTTTATATATATGTACATATAGTTCTTTCCTTATACCTTCTCTCGTTTCCCTGCTTTTTATACATTTTAATATACATTCTCTTTCTCCATTTCTTTTCTCTCTTCTACCTTCAAAATATAATTTTCTGTTGCTACTTCAATTTCTATTTCCCTTAACTTTCTGTTTAATATGTTTCTTTGCTGAATATATGTATTGCATTTCCTGAATATATGTTCCGCTGTTTCTTTTTCCCCACAATTACTACATAAGCAATTCTGTTTTTTTCTCCTTCTACCTTCAAAATATAATTTTCTGTTGTGTCCTAACCTTAGTCTACCAATATTAGTTTCTTCCTCTTTGTTTTTCCCTTTCCCCATATGTTTGTATTTCCCTAATTTTGAGTGATTTCTATAATAAAATCTTCCCTTTCCACTGTTTCCCATTGTTCTTGCCATACACCCATTATCTTATCTTTAGTCACAGCATTCACCTCTGCAGGACTCACAGGTATTATTATGTATATTTGTTTATTTAGTTCTGCCTTTTTGCTTCAAAATCCACAATTTCATTTCCTAACATAGCCGAGTGTATCCAGCCTTCAGAATATTTTTGCCATTTTTATGGCTAGAATGTAATGTCTGAATAATTTCATATATAATATCTATCCTAGCTCCTGTTTCGATTCTAATGCCTGAATCGAGTTTAGAGACTCTGTAAAAATCACAATATCCTTTTCTTTCTATTCCTCTATGTTGTCTATGGCCACCGGCTCTGCAGTACATGCTGATAATTCATTTGATAATCTGCTTCTTTCACATAGTTCACATTTTGGTATACAGTGCCGAGAAAAAGTTTGTGAACCCCAGTGATAATTATGGAAATTCCATAGTTTTACCATGATTGCCTTCTTGAATCAAAATCAGTCTTTTCTTCAATATCCAATACGGTTTATATTAACCAATTCCATGTCTTTTGAAATAAAATGATGTATGAATTAGACAAATAATGAGTAATTAAGATTCAGGGTATGTGAAAAGTAAGTGAACCCCTGGTTTTATCAACTCAATTAAGGGGATAATTAGAATCAGGTGTTTAAATAATTAGGTAGATCTTCAGGGTTGAGTTTGGGAGACCCTACCCTATGTAAAGATCAGAAACTTTGTGAGTTTTGTTTTCACCATACAGATGTGTGGAAAACATGTCATGCCACGATCAAAAGAAATCTCTGAGGACCTCAGAAAAACAGTTATTGATCAGTCTAGAAAGGGTTACAAAACCATTTCTAAGGATTTGGTGCTCCACCAATCTACTGTCAGACAGATAGTCTACAAATGGAGAAAGTTCAGGACCACAGTCACTCTACCCAGAAGCGGTTGTCCTACCAAAATCTCTCCAAGAACAAACCAGAAAATAATCAAGGAAGTCACAAAGAACCCCAGAGTAACATCCAAGGATCTGCAGACCACTCTCGCCTTGGCTAATGTGAGTGTTCATGACTCAACTATCAGAAAAAGACTGAACAAGAATGGTGTTCACGGAAGGATAGCCAGGAGGAAACCACTGCTCTCTAAAAGAACATTGCTGCCCATCTGAAGTTCGCCAAAGAGCACATAGATGATCCACATGACTTCTGGAACAATGTTCTCTGGACAGATGAGTCAAAGGTAGAACTTTTTGGCCTCAATGAGAAACGTTATGTTTGGCAAAAACCAAACACTGCGTTTGAACACAAGAACCTCATCCCAACCGCCAAGCATGGTGGTGGGAGTGTGATGGTTTGGGGCTGCTTTGCTGCCTCAGGACCTGGATGGCTTGTCATCAGTGACACAACCATGAATTCTGCATTGTATCAGAAGATTCTAGAGGAGAATGTCAGGCCATCCGTCCATGAGCTGAAGCTGAACTGAAAGTGGGTCATGCAGCAAGACAATGATCCTAAACATACAACCAGAACTACAAAAGAATGGCTGCAGAAGAAGAAATTCTGCGTTTTAGAATGGCCTAGTCAAAGTCCAGACCTAAACCCCATCGAAATGTTGTGGCAGGACCTGAAGCGAGCTGTCCATGCAAGGAAGCCCTCAAATGTCACCAAGTTGAAGTAGTTCTGTAAGGAGGAATGGGCCAAAATTCCTCAAAACCGATGTGAGAGACTGACCAACAGTTACAGGAAGCGCTTAGTTGAAGTCATTGCTGCTCAAGGGGTGCCATCAGTTACTGAATCTAAAGGTTCACATACTTTTTCACACATGGATATTGAATGTTGAATTATTTGTGGATAAACAAATGTTGAAAAAGTATCATGTTTTTGTGTCATTTGTTTAATCAGGTTATCTTTATCTATTATTAGGACTGAGATTAGATCTAATAACATTTTAGGTTTGAAATAAGTGAAATATGTGAAAATCTTAAGGGGTTCACAAACTTTTTCTCAGCACTGTATATAAGAATATCCTGTTTTCCAGGGTCTTTTGATCCATCTGTGTATATTTGTAACATCTCTTCCATATTTTTAACATATTCCTGTCCTTTTGTCTTAGTTTCCATTTGATTTCCTTTCTTGCTAATTCTTGTGGCACAGTTTACATTTGTGTCTGTGGCTGCATTCACAAGACTTTTTGCGGCTAGATTGCAGATTTAAGTCTGTGGTCGACGTCACAGTCTGTGCAGATGGAGAGTGGACAGCTTTGGTCGAGGAACTGCAGAGCAGATGAATCAAATATGGAGACGGAGTCGAGAGAAATTCTAATTGCAGAAGCAGTGGATGCATTCAAAGTTCCCTTTATGCTCCACTTGCTTCATATTTTACAACATCGTTCGAAAAGGTATATTAGAAATAGTCGTTGCCATAAAGAATCAATCCGAACGTATGTGTTGTGCTGTCACATGAAGTAATGAGTGGAATTCTAACAGGCAGAGCTGGGATTCTAATATCAAGTGTGAGTCATAAAGTCATCTCTGAAGCCCGTTTCCACCACATCAAACATCTTCAAGAATGGTTCAATGCCAAATCCACCAACATGCAGGAAAAGTCCCATCTCAAGATGTAGCGTATATTTATGTAGTGGAAGATACACATCAGGTATGAAGTCACGCAAAGTACTGAAGCTCATGATGAATACACATAAGCTATTTGAAAGTGATATACCTACCCCCAGCAACACAACATCATTCAACACAAGACCCGACTTCCTCTCTGTACAGAAGAATCCACAGAGCTACTGACACTCTAAATACCATTTTCATGAACTCAAAATAACTCCAAAATGAGACGCTGTTCAAGTGTTTGACCACCCCTTCCACAGTAAATATTCATCATTGAGTTTAATGTTAATCATGGTTTCATACCTGACCAGTCATTTTCATGTCACAAAATATAATCTAAATCAGAAGTATGAAGTGGGAAGCTCTGGTTGAGTTGCATGGAATGATCCTCAGTATGTGTGGCTCCTGATCATTTACACTTTTACAGTATGAGATTGTCAATATGAGTGAGGAATCTGGATTATCATTCCAGGGATGTTGCTGAAATTACAGACTGTGTCTCAGAAGTGGTGCCTCAGTACACTGACTGATTTCCAGAGTCACTCCACTTACTCCTGCACAAGTTGAGGAAGGCAGCATATTGTAAATATGTAGTATAATTATAATACATATACAATACAAATGCAGGTAACTATGATTATATATTTAAACAAATACTAACAAGCCAATATCTGGGGCTGTGTGTGTGTCTGTGTGTCTGTCTGTGTGTTTGGGGCTGTGTGTGCGTTTGGGGCTGTGTGTGTGTCTGTGTGTGTGTCTGTGTGTGTGTCTGTGTGTCTGGGGCTGTGTGTGTTTCTGGGGCTGTGTGTGTGTGTGTGTGTGTGTGTGTGTGTGTTGGGGCTGTGTGTGCGTTTGGGGCTGTGTGTGTGTCTGTGTGTGTGTCTGTGTGTGTGTCTGTGTGTCTGGGGCTGTGTGTGTGTTCTGGGGCTGTGTGTGTGTGTGTGTGTGTGTGTGTGTGTGTGTGTGTTTGGGGCTGTGAGTGTGTGTGTGTGTGTGTGTGTGTGTGTGTTTGGCTGTGTGTGTGTGTGTTTTGGGCAGTGTGTGTGTGTGTTTGGGGCTGTGTGTGTGTGTTTGGGGCTGTGTGTGTGTGTTTGCGGCTGTGTGTGGTCCTATGTGTGTTTTGGGGCTGTGTGTGTGTGTGTGTGTGTGTGTGTGTGTGTGTGTGTGTGTGTGTGTGTTTGGGCAATGTGTGTGTGTGTGTTTGGGGCTGTGTGTGTGTGTGTTTGGGGCTGTGTGTGTGTGTTTGGGGCTGTGTGTGGTCCTATGTGTGTTTTGGGGCGTGTGTGTGTGTGTGTGTGTGTGTGTGTGTGTGTGTGTGTGTGTGTGTGTGTGTGTGTGTGTTTCTGAGGATAACGCCAGCATTTAATCAAACCGAGTACAACAGTGAAATATCATATCGGCATATCGCCATATCGCCATATCGCCATCTGTCGGATGAAGAGAGAACTGGGCCTCTATAATGAATAAAATGTTTTTTCTATGTTGTTGGTGAAATGTTGCATTCTTGTACTGCATGGTTTTCCTGTATTCAGAACTAGAGCTTTATCTCCATCGTGTTCACTTCTGTATGAAAGGAACATTCTAGTTAAGCTAAAATAATTTGCTATCCCGGTTTCCTATGGGAATTTCAACAGAGAACCGCGCAGCGTCGCCTGCTGGTTACAAGTGGAATTGCAACTTCAAACCATCACGAAGAACTCGCTGCTGTGTTTCAGTTATTTACAGACCCCGTCTAATTTAGTATTAACTTTTCGATACCACAGTGTATTAGTCCGTGTGTTTCTTTATATATATACCGTATGCATATTTATACCAAGAAGGCACGAAAAGGCTACTTTTGTGACAACTGTATTCTTGTGTTATCAGCAGTTTCGCTTTTATTTTGGCAGACAGTTTGATTGATTTATTTATCCACAGTTTCATGTCATCTTAAAGTTATTTGGAAAATTGCATTTATTCCTTTTAAAATCGCACCTGAATCAAAACTTAAAACGCATAAAAATGGTTAATTGTGAGCATTTTTAGTGGCGAACAATAAAGCGACGCGATTGGCTGAAATGGGTAATAAATTTGCATATCAGACTTCATTGTAAACGGGTCTCTTATTTTATTAATCAGTTACTCTTCGCAGATCACGAGCGTGCACATTAACCCGGTTTGTTCTCGTGTGTAGAATGCGGGTGTGCGCGCGGTATTGCGCTAGTATTTAGTTATTATTTGGTCACCAGAACTTCAATATGGCTCAAGTTTAGAAGGGTGGACGGGACCTCAGCTTATTCGCTAAATAGATTGTTTTTAAAGCTCTTTTAGTGTTTGTTTAGCAAGCTTTGTGTTGGAGGGAGCCCATTTATTAGTATTAAAAATAGATATCAGGCTTTGATTGGGTTTTACTGAACAAATAAACACTGAAACCATAACATGCATAGTGGTTAATAATCACAGTCCACGAATCCTGCTGATGGAAACGATGCTTCCATGTAGAACAGAAACGATAGAACTCAAGTGAGAGAAAAGGGCTGGGATGATGGGAGCTCACCGTCTCGCTAAACAAATCAAACGAAATAAACAGTCACTCTCAAATACATTTCAAATAGCACACGCATCACGATAATACATAGAATAACTCAGGATACAAAATAATATCAATTCATAAACTTAGCGTGCAAAACTAAGCACTAAGTTCAAATCAGCATGAAGTTTTAACATCTACTCTCATGTAATGGAAATCATGAAGATCTGGATACGTCCAGTGACTGCTGTGAATAGAGCAGCTGGCAACAAGGGAAAGACCTCGTGACAGCCTGGAGAGACAGCTGACAGGAGGAAAGAGACCCCATTGGGGCTGGCAAGGGTTAGCTACCCTTGCCGGCAGTATCCAGCTCTGTGTTTACAGGATGCTGGAGATACCCACCCAAGGCTTCTAAGAAATTAAAGAGGAAAATATCCCTAGAGTCTGCGAGAGCGGGGCGGAAGATGACTCATCGTTGGACAACACGGTTAAGGACTTAGGAACGGAAACGGATATGAGTATGGAGAGTACTTCACAAAAGACTAGTTCAAGATCTGCAGTTAACAAAGAGGTGGAACTCCAGGTTTGTGTCTGCGGCTGGAGAAAGGCGACAACGGTCAGGGGTTTGAAGATTCATCAACGAGAATGAAATGCTTGAGGGAGAAGGGACAAGGGCCTCGCATTGATCAGTACTTCTTACGAAGTCAGTCAAGTCAGTCGAATGAAATCCAGCGACAGGAAACAAACCACATTTAGCAGGATATCAGCACCCTGTCATAGACGTGAGGAGGACTTGCATGGACACAGTTAGTGAAGAACCTAATGATCCTTGTGAACCCGGTCAGACAAACCAGCATAAGAGAGAAAAGAACCTCAAAGGGCACAAGCCTAGAGTGAAATGACCAAGAGCTTGTGAGAAAACTGCGTGGGACACAGTAAATACAGATCTCTGCTTTGCGTTGCAAAGGTTAAGTGGAACAGTTGAAAAGAAGCTGGATAAATTTGGGGACATCATCTATGCATATGGAAGCGAGAGGTTTGGAGGTGAAAAAGGAAGGAAAAAGCATAAATTATTTCTTGAAAGTCTAGATGGCAACAGGAGATTGAACGCTTAGAGAAAGGAGACAGCTGAGGAAGCAATGGAGAAGAGCAGAACAAAGTCAGAAGGAAGGACTCAATCTCTTACAAAGGGTCATAAAAGACAAGCTTGCAAGAGTTGTTCCCTTGTTTTGATGTAGTCTCCCTTATGTTTTTTTGTTGATTCCTCCGCCCTTCCTTTCTAGTTTAAATGCTTCTTAACCTCCTCCAGGATCCTTTCTCTAATCAGCAGTTTTGCTTTTATTTTGATAGTCAGTTGAACTGATTTATTTATCCACAGTTTCATGTCATCTTGCAGTTATTTTGAAAACTGCATTATTTCTTTTAAAATTGTCTGTGAATCAAAACTAAAAACTGGTAAAAATGGCTGTGAGCATTTTTAGTTACGAACAACAAAGCGATGCGATTGGCTGAAAAGGGTAATAAATTTGCATATCAGACTTCATTGTAAACGGGTCTCTTATTTTATTAATCAGTTACTCTTCGCAGATCACGAGCGTGCACATTAACCCGGTTTGTTCTCGTGTGTAGAATGCGGGTGTGCGCGGTATTGCTCTAGTTATTAATTTTTATTTGGTCACCAGAACTTCAATATGGCTCAAGTTTAGACGGGTGGACGGGACCTCGGCTTGTTTGCTAAATGGATTTTTAGCTCTTTTAGTATTTGTCCAGCAGGCTTTCTCTTCGGAGGAAGCCCATTAATTTGTGTGAAAAATAGATATCAATCCTTGATCGGGTTTTACTGAACAAATAAACACTGAAATTATCACATGCGTCGTTTTGCACGGACACAGTTCGTATAAACGAAGGATAAGCTGGCAGTGTAAAATAATTCTCACTTTATTTCATCAGTATCCATGAAAGGGAGCGTAGTTGTTAATAGTCACAGTTCACAAATCCTACTGACGGAAACGACGCTTCCATGTAGTGCAGAATCGGTAGAACTCAAGTGAGAGAAAAGGGCTGGGCTGATGGGAGCTCACCGTCTCGCTAAACAAATCAAATGAAACACAAATCACGCTCAGATACATTTCAAATAGCATGCACTTCTCAATAATACATAGAAAAACTCAGGATAGAAAATAATATCAATTCATAAACTTAGCGTGCAAAACTAAACACACAAAACCACATAAAATACCCTCCATACAGCCCCCAATAGAATAGTAATAAATCGTTCAAACACTCCATGCAGACAATCTGAACATGGCTTGATTATACGGCACGCCTGACTCCGGTGCCGCGCCCACAGCCTGCTCCGGACCGGGGCCACACTCGGATATCTTGTCGGGTCGTAGTTTACAGATCGGTTCGGTATCGGCACCCCAAAATGCACAGTGGAAACGGGTCTTTCACGGGTCGGGTATGGCAGTGGAAACGGGGTCTTAGAGTCCATATGCACAGTCTGCATAGACCTGGAGAAACGCTCGTCTGTCCCGAACTTGGTACAGACATTCTTTAGCAGAAGTTATTGAGGGTGTCAGAGTCTGGGGATTGTACAGGCATCTGTGTCTTTTTCTTCTTCTTCTTCTTAGGGGTTGTTGGCACATGCCATCTAAATAAAGAGAAGCGTCCTACTTTTATATATATGTACATATAGTTCTTTCCTTATACCTTCTCTCGTTTCCCTGCTTTTTATACATTTTAATATACATTCTCTTTCTCCATTTCTTTTCTCTCTTCTACCTTCAAAATATAATTTTCTGTTGCTACTTCAATTTCTATTTCCCTTAACTTTCTGTTTAATATGTTTCTTTGCTGAATATATGTATTGCATTTCCTGAATATATGTTCCGCTGTTTCTTTTTCCCCACAATTACTACATAAGCAATTCTGTTTTTTTCTCCTTCTACCTTCAAAATATAATTTTCTGTTGTGTCCTAACCTTAGTCTACCAATATTAGTTTCTTCCTCTTTGTTTTTCCCTTTCCCCATATGTTTGTATTTCCCTAATTTTGAGTGATTTCTATAATAAAATCTTCCCTTTCCACTGTTTCCCATTGTTCTTGCCATACACCCATTATCTTATCTTTAGTCACAGCATTCACCTCTGCAGGACTCACAGGTATTATTATGTATATTTGTTTATTTAGTTCTGCCTTTTTTGCTTCAAAATCCACAATTTCATTTCCTAACATAGCCGAGTGTATCCAGCCTTCAGAATATTTTTGCCATTTTTATGGCTAGAATGTAATGTCTGAATAATTTCATATATAATATCTATCCTAGCTCCTGTTTCCGATTCTAATGCCTGAATCGAGTTTAGAGACTCTGTAAAAATCACAATATCCTTTTCTTTCTATTCCTCTATGTTGTCTATGGCCACCGGCTCTGCAGTACATGCTGATAATTCATTTGATAATCTGCTTCTTTCACATAGTTCACATTTTGGTATACAGTGCCGAGAAAAAGTTTGTGAACCCCAGTGATAATTATGGAAATTCCATAGTTTTACCATGATTGCCTTCTTGAATCAAAATCAGTCTTTTCTTCAATATCCAATACGGTTTATATTAACCAATTCCATGTCTTTTGAAATAAAATGATGTATGAATTAGACAAATAATGAGTAATTAAGATTCAGGGTATGTGAAAAGTAAGTGAACCCCTGGTTTTATCAACTCAATTAAGGGGATAATTAGAATCAGGTGTTTAAATAATTAGGTAGATCTTCAGGGTTGAGTTTGGGAGACCCTACCCTATGTAAAGATCAGAAACTTTGTGAGTTTTGTTTTCACCATACAGATGTGTGGAAAACATGTCATGCCACGATCAAAAGAAATCTCTGAGGACCTCAGAAAAACAGTTATTGATCAGTCTAGAAAGGGTTACAAAACCATTTCTAAGGATTTGGTGCTCCACCAATCTACTGTCAGACAGATAGTCTACAAATGGAGAAAGTTCAGGACCACAGTCACTCTACCCAGAAGCGGTTGTCCTACCAAAATCTCTCCAAGAACAAACCAGAAAATAATCAAGGAAGTCACAAAGAACCCCAGAGTAACATCCAAGGATCTGCAGACCACTCTCGCCTTGGCTAATGTGAGTGTTCATGACTCAACTATCAGAAAAAGACTGAACAAGAATGGTGTTCACGGAAGGATAGCCAGGAGGAAACCACTGCTCTCTAAAAGAACATTGCTGCCCATCTGAAGTTCGCCAAAGAGCACATAGATGATCCACATGACTTCTGGAACAATGTTCTCTGGACAGATGAGTCAAAGGTAGAACTTTTGGCCTCAATGAGAAACGTTATGTTTGGCAAAAACCAAACACTGCGTTTGAACACAAGAACCTCATCCCAACCGCCAAGCATGGTGGTGGGAGTGTGATGGTTTGGGGCTGCTTTGCTGCCTCAGGACCTGGATGGCTTGTCATCAGTGACACAACCATGAATTCTGCATTGTATCAGAAGATTCTAGAGGAGAATGTCAGGCCATCCGTCCATGAGCTGAAGCTGAACTGAAAGTGGGTCATGCAGCAAGACAATGATCCTAAACATACAACCAGAACTACAAAAGAATGGCTGCAGAAGAAGAAATTCTGCGTTTTAGAATGGCCTAGTCAAAGTCCAGACCTAAACCCCATCGAAATGTTGTGGCAGGACCTGAAGCGAGCTGTCCATGCAAGGAAGCCCTCAAATGTCACCAAGTTGAAGTAGTTCTGTAAGGAGGAATGGGCCAAAATTCCTCAAAACCGATGTGAGAGACTGACCAACAGTTACAGGAAGCGCTTAGTTGAAGTCATTGCTGCTCAAGGGGTGCCATCAGTTACTGAATCTAAAGGTTCACATACTTTTTCACACATGGATATTGAATGTTGAATTATTTGTGGATAAACAAATGTTGAAAAAGTATCATGTTTTTGTGTCATTTGTTTAATCAGGTTATCTTTATCTATTATTAGGACTGAGATTAGATCTAATAACATTTTAGGTTTGAAATAAGTGAAATATGTGAAAATCTTAAGGGGTTCACAAACTTTTTCTCAGCACTGTATATAAGAATATCCTGTTTTCCAGGGTCTTTTGATCCATCTGTGTATATTTGTAACATCTCTTCCATATTTTTAACATATTCCTGTCCTTTTGTCTTAGTTTCCATTTGATTTCCTTTCTTGCTAATTCTTGTGGCACAGTTTACATTTGTGTCTGTGGCTGCATTCACAAGACTTTTTGCCGGCTAGATTGCAGATTTAAGTCTGTGGTCGACGTCACAGTCTGTGCAGATGGAGAGTGGACAGCTTTGGTCGAGGAACTGCAGAGCAGATGAATCAAATATGGAGACGGAGTCGAGAGAAATTCTAATTGCAGAAGCAGTGGATGCATTCAAAGTTCCCTTTATGCTCCACTTGCTTCATATTTTACAACATCGTTCGAAAAGGTATATTAGAAATAGTCGTTGCCATAAAGAATCAATCCGAACGTATGTGTTGTGCTGTCACATGAAGTAATGAGTGGAATTCTAACAGGCAGAGCTGGGATTCTAATATCAAGTGTGAGTCATAAAGTCATCTCTGAAGCCCGTTTCCACCACATCAAACATCTTCAAGAATGGTTCAATGCCAAATCCACCAACATGCAGGAAAAGTCCCATCTCAAGATGTAGCGTATATTTATGTAGTGGAAGATACACATCAGGTATGAAGTCACATAAAGTACTGAAGCTCATGATGAATACACATAAGCTATTTGAAAGTGATATACCTACCCCAGCAACACAACATCATTCAACACAAGACCCGACTTCCTCTCTGTACAGAAGAATCCACAGAGCTACTGACACTCTAAATACCATTTTCATGAACTCAAAATAACTCCAAAATGAGACGCTGTTCAAGTGTTTGACCACCCCTTCCACAGTAAATATTCATCATTGAGTTTAATGTTAATCATGGTTTCATACCTGACCAGTCATTTTCATGTCACAAAATATAATCTAAATCAGAAGTATGAAGTGGGAAGCTCTGGTTGAGTTGCATGGAATGATCCTCAGTATGTGTGGCTCCTGATCATTTACACTTTTACAGTATGAGATTGTCAATATGAGTGAGGAATCTGGATTATCATTCCAGGGATGTTGCTGAAATTACAGACTGTGTCTCAGAAGTGGTGCCTCAGTACACTGACTGATTTCCAGAGTCACTCCACTTACTCCTGCACAAGTTGAGGAAGGCAGCATATTGTAAATATGTAGTATAATTATAATACATATACAATACAAATGCAGGTAACTATGATTATATATTTAAACAAATACTAACAAGCCAATATCTGGGGCTGTGTGTGTGTCTGTGTGTCTGTCTGTGTGTTTGGGGCTGTGTGTGCGTTTGGGGCTGTGTGTGTGTCTGTGTGTGTGTCTGTGTGTGTGTCTGTGTGTCTGGGGCTGTGTGTGTTTCTGGGGCTGTGTGTGTGTGTGTGTGTGTGTGTGTGTTTGGGGCTGTGTGTGCGTTTGGGGCTGTGTGTGTGTCTGTGTGTGTGTCTGTGTGTGTGTCTGTGTGTCTGGGGCTGTGTGTGTTTCTGGGGCTGTGTGTGTGTGTGTGTGTGTGTGTGTGTGTGTGTGTGTGTTTGGGGCTGTGAGTGTGTGTGTGTGTGTGTGTGTGTGTGTGTTTTGGCTGTGTGTGTGTGTGTTTTGGGCAGTGTGTGTGTGTGTTTGGGGCTGTGTGTGTGTGTTTGGGGCTGTGTGTGTGTGTTTGCGGCTGTGTGTGGTCCTATGTGTGTTTTTGGGGCTGTGTGTGTGTGTGTGTGTGTGTGTGTGTGTGTGTGTGTGTGTGTGTGTGTGTTTTGGGCAATGTGTGTGTGTGTGTTTGGGGCTGTGTGTGTGTGTGTTTGGGGCTGTGTGTGTGTGTTTGGGGCTGTGTGTGGTCCTATGTGTGTTTTGGGGCGTGTGTGTGTGTGTGTGTGTGTGTGTGTGTGTGTGTGTGTGTGTGTGTGTGTGTGTGTGTGTTTCTGAGGATAACGCCAGCATTTAATCAAACCGAGTACAACAGTGAAATATCATATCGGCATATCGCCATATCGCCATATCGCCATCTGTCGGATGAAGAGAGAACTGGGCCTCTATAATGAATAAAATGTTTTTCTATGTTGTTGGTGAAATGTTGCATTCTTGTACTGCATGGTTTTCCTGTATTCAGAACTAGAGCTTTATCTCCATCGTGTTCACTTCTGTATGAAAGGAACATTCTAGTTAAGCTAAAATAATTTGCTATCCCGGTTTCCTATGGGAATTTCAACAGAGAACCGCGCAGCGTCGCCTGCTGGTTACAAGTGGAATTGCAACTTCAAACCATCACGAAGAACTCGCTGCTGTGTTTCAGTTATTTACAGACCCCGTCTAATTTAGTATTAACTTTTCGATACCACAGTGTATTAGTCCGTGTGTTTCTTTATATATATACCGTATGCATATTTATACCAAGAAGGCACGAAAAAGGCTACTTTTGTGACAACTGTATTCTTGTGTTATCAGCAGTTTCGCTTTTATTTTGGCAGACAGTTTGATTGATTTATTTATCCACAGTTTCATGTCATCTTAAAGTTATTTGGAAAATTGCATTTATTCCTTTTAAAATCGCACCTGAATCAAAACTTAAAACGCATAAAAATGGTTAATTGTGAGCATTTTTAGTGGCGAACAATAAAGCGACGCGATTGGCTGAAATGGGTAATAAATTTGCATATCAGACTTCATTGTAAACGGGTCTCTTATTTTATTAATCAGTTACTCTTCGCAGATCACGAGCGTGCACATTAACCCGGTTTGTTCTCGTGTGTAGAATGCGGGTGTGCGCGCGGTATTGCGCTAGTATTTAGTTATTATTTGGTCACCAGAACTTCAATATGGCTCAAGTTTAGAAGGGTGGACGGGACCTCAGCTTATTCGCTAAATAGATTGTTTTTAAAGCTCTTTTAGTGTTTGTTTAGCAAGCTTTGTGTTGGAGGAGCCCATTTATTAGTATTAAAAATAGATATCAGGCTTTGATTGGGTTTTACTGAACAAATAAACACTGAAACCATAACATGCATAGTGGTTAATAATCACAGTCCACGAATCCTGCTGATGGAAACGATGCTTCCATGTAGAACAGAAACGATAGAACTCAAGTGAGAGAAAAGGGCTGGGATGATGGGAGCTCACCGTCTCGCTAAACAAATCAAACGAAATAAACAATCACTCTCAAATACATTTCAAATAGCACACGCATCACGATAATACATAGAATAACTCAGGATACAAAATAATATCAATTCATAAACTTAGCGTGCAAAACTAAGCACTAAGTTCAAATCAGCATGAAGTTTTAACATCTACTCTCATGTAATGGAAATCATGAAGATCTGGATACGTCCAGTGACTGCTGTGAATAGAGCAGCTGGCAACAAGGGAAAGACCTCGTGACAGCCTGGAGAGACAGCTGACAGGAGGAAAGAGACCCCATTGGGGCTGGCAAGGGTTAGCTACCCTTGCCGGCAGTATCCAGCTCTGTGTTTACAGGATGCTGGAGATACCCACCCAAGGCTTCTAAGAAATTAAAGAGGAAAATATCCCTAGAGTCTGCGAGAGCGGGGGCGGAAGATGACTCATCGTTGGACAACACGGTTAAGGACTTAGGAACGGAAACGGATATGAGTATGGAGAGTACTTCACAAAAGACTAGTTCAAGATCTGCAGTTAACAAAGAGGTGGAACTCCAGGTTTGTGTCTGCGGCTGGAGAAAGGCGACAACGGTCAGGGGTTTGAAGATTCATCAACGAGAATGAAATGCTTGAGGGAGAAGGGACAAGGGCCTCGCATTGATCAGTACTTCTTACGAAGTCAGTCAAGTCAGTCGAATGAAATCCAGCGACAGGAAACAAACCACATTTAGCAGGATATCAGCACCCCTGTCATAGACGTGAGGAGGACTTGCATGGACACAGTTAGTGAAGAACCTAATGATCCTTGTGAACCCGGTCAGACAAACCAGCATAAGAGAGAAAAGAACCTCAAAGGGCACAAGCCTAGAGTGAAATGACCAAGAGCTTGTGAGAAAACTGCGTGGGACACAGTAAATACAGATCTCTGCTTTGCGTTGCAAAGGTTAAGTGGAACAGTTGAAAAGAAGCTGGATAAATTTGGGGACATCATCTATGCATATGGAAGCGAGAGGTTTGGAGGTGAAAAAGGAAGGAAAAAGCATAAATTATTTCTTGAAAGTCTAGATGGCAACAGGAGATTGAACGCTTAGAGAAAGGAGACAGCTGAGGAAGCAATGGAGAAGAGCAGAACAAAGTCAGAAGGAAGGACTCAATCTCTTACAAAGGGTCATAAAAGACAAGCTTGCAAGAGTTGTTCCCTTGTTTTGATGTAGTCTCCCTTATGTTTTTTTGTTGATTCCTCCGCCCTTCCTTTCTAGTTTAAATGCTTCTTAACCTCCTCCAGGATCCTTTCTCTAATCAGCAGTTTTGCTTTTATTTTGATAGTCAGTTGAACTGATTTATTTATCCACAGTTTCATGTCATCTTGCAGTTATTTTGAAAACTGCATTATTTCTTTTAAAATTGTCTGTGAATCAAAACTAAAAACTGGTAAAAATGGCTGTGAGCATTTTTAGTTACGAACAACAAAGCGATGCGATTGGCTGAAAAGGGTAATAAATTTGCATATCAGACTTCATTGTAAACGGGTCTCTTATTTTATTAATCAGTTACTCTTCGCAGATCACGAGCGTGCACATTAACCCGGTTTGTTCTCGTGTGTAGAATGCGGGTGTGCGCGGTATTGCTCTAGTTATTAATTTTTATTTGGTCACCAGAACTTCAATATGGCTCAAGTTTAGACGGGTGGACGGGACCTCGGCTTGTTTGCTAAATGGATTTTTAGCTCTTTTAGTATTTGTCCAGCAGGCTTTCTCTTCGGAGGAAGCCCATTAATTTGTGTGAAAAATAGATATCAATCCTTGATCGGGTTTTACTGAACAAATAAACACTGAAATTATCACATGCGTCGTTTTGCACGGACACAGTTCGTATAAACGAAGGATAAGCTGGCAGTGTAAAATAATTCTCACTTTATTTCATCAGTATCCATGAAAGGGAGCGTAGTTGTTAATAGTCACAGTTCACAAATCCTACTGACGGAAACGACGCTTCCATGTAGTGCAGAATCGGTAGAACTCAAGTGAGAGAAAAGGGCTGGGCTGATGGGAGCTCACCGTCTCGCTAAACAAATCAAATGAAACACAAATCACGCTCAGATACATTTCAAATAGCATGCACTTCTCAATAATACATAGAAAAACTCAGGATAGAAAATAATATCAATTCATAAACTTAGCGTGCAAAACTAAACACACAAAACCACATAAAATACCCTCCATACAGCCCCCAATAGAATAGTAATAAATCGTTCAAACACTCCATGCAGACAATCTGAACATGGCTTGATTATACGGCACGCCTGACTCCGGTGCCGCGCCCACAGCCTGCTCCGGACCGGGGCCACACTCGGATATCTTGTCGGGTCGTAGTTTACAGATCGGTTCGGTATCGGCACCCCAAAATGCACAGTGGAAACGGGTCTTTCACGGGTCGGGTATGGCAGTGGAAACGGGGTCTTAGAGTCCATATGCACAGTCTGCATAGACCTGGAGAAACGCTCGTCTGTCCCGGAACTTGGTACAGACATTCTTTAGCAGAAGTTATTGAGGGTGTCAGAGTCTGGGGATTGTACAGGCATCTGTGTCTTTTTCTTCTTCTTCTTCTTAGGGGTTGTTGGCACATGCCATCTAAATAAAGAGAAGCGTCCTACTTTTATATATATGTACATATAGTTCTTTCCTTATACCTTCTCTCGTTTCCCTGCTTTTTATACATTTTAATATACATTCTCTTTCTCCATTTCTTTTCTCTCTTCTACCTTCAAAATATAATTTTCTGTTGCTACTTCAATTTCTATTTCCCTTAACTTTCTGTTTAATATGTTTCTTTGCTGAATATATGTATTGCATTTCCTGAATATATGTTCCGCTGTTTCTTTTTCCCCACAATTACTACATAAGCAATTCTGTTTTTTTCTCCTTCTACCTTCAAAATATAATTTTCTGTTGTGTCCTAACCTTAGTCTACCAATATTAGTTTCTTCCTCTTTGTTTTTCCCTTTCCCCATATGTTTGTATTTCCCTAATTTTGAGTGATTTCTATAATAAAATCTTCCCTTTCCACTGTTTCCCATTGTTCTTGCCATACACCCATTATCTTATCTTTAGTCACAGCATTCACCTCTGCAGGACTCACAGGTATTATTATGTATATTTGTTTATTTAGTTCTGCCTTTTTGCTTCAAAATCCACAATTTCATTTCCTAACATAGCCGAGTGTATCCAGCCTTCAGAATATTTTTGCCATTTTTATGGCTAGAATGTAATGTCTGAATAATTTCATATATAATATCTATCCTAGCTCCTGTTTCGATTCTAATGCCTGAATCGAGTTTAGAGACTCTGTAAAAATCACAATATCCTTTTCTTTCTATTCCTCTATGTTGTCTATGGCCACCGGCTCTGCAGTACATGCTGATAATTCATTTGATAATCTGCTTCTTTCACATAGTTCACATTTTGGTATACAGTGCCGAGAAAAAGTTTGTGAACCCCAGTGATAATTATGGAAATTCCATAGTTTTACCATGATTGCCTTCTTGAATCAAAATCAGTCTTTTCTTCAATATCCAATACGGTTTATATTAACCAATTCCATGTCTTTTGAAATAAAATGATGTATGAATTAGACAAATAATGAGTAATTAAGATTCAGGGTATGTGAAAAAGTAAGTGAACCCCTGGTTTTATCAACTCAATTAAGGGGATAATTAGAATCAGGTGTTTAAATAATTAGGTAGATCTTCAGGGTTGAGTTTGGGAGACCCTACCCTATGTAAAGATCAGAAACTTTGTGAGTTTTGTTTTCACCATACAGATGTGTGGAAAACATGTCATGCCACGATCAAAAGAAATCTCTGAGGACCTCAGAAAAACAGTTATTGATCAGTCTAGAAAGGGTTACAAAACCATTTCTAAGGATTTGGTGCTCCACCAATCTACTGTCAGACAGATAGTCTACAAATGGAGAAAGTTCAGGACCACAGTCACTCTACCCAGAAGCGGTTGTCCTACCAAAATCTCTCCAAGAACAAACCAGAAAATAATCAAGGAAGTCACAAAGAACCCCAGAGTAACATCCAAGGATCTGCAGACCACTCTCGCCTTGGCTAATGTGAGTGTTCATGACTCAACTATCAGAAAAAGACTGAACAAGAATGGTGTTCACGGAAGGATAGCCAGGAGGAAACCACTGCTCTCTAAAAGAACATTGCTGCCCATCTGAAGTTCGCCAAAGAGCACATAGATGATCCACATGACTTCTGGAACAATGTTCTCTGGACAGATGAGTCAAAGGTAGAACTTTTGGCCTCAATGAGAAACGTTATGTTTGGCAAAAACCAAACACTGCGTTTGAACACAAGAACCTCATCCCAACCGCCAAGCATGGTGGTGGGAGTGTGATGGTTTGGGGCTGCTTTGCTGCCTCAGGACCTGGATGGCTTGTCATCAGTGACACAACCATGAATTCTGCATTGTATCAGAAGATTCTAGAGGAGAATGTCAGGCCATCCGTCCATGAGCTGAAGCTGAACTGAAAGTGGGTCATGCAGCAAGACAATGATCCTAAACATACAACCAGAACTACAAAAGAATGGCTGCAGAAGAAGAAATTCTGCGTTTTAGAATGGCCTAGTCAAAGTCCAGACCTAAACCCCATCGAAATGTTGTGGCAGGACCTGAAGCGAGCTGTCCATGCAAGGAAGCCCTCAAATGTCACCAAGTTGAAGTAGTTCTGTAAGGAGGAATGGGCCAAAATTCCTCAAAACCGATGTGAGAGACTGACCAACAGTTACAGGAAGCGCTTAGTTGAAGTCATTGCTGCTCAAGGGGTGCCATCAGTTACTGAATCTAAAGGTTCACATACTTTTTCACACATGGATATTGAATGTTGAATTATTTGTGGATAAACAAATGTTGAAAAAGTATCATGTTTTTGTGTCATTTGTTTAATCAGGTTATCTTTATCTATTATTAGGACTGAGATTAGATCTAATAACATTTTAGGTTTGAAATAAGTGAAATATGTGAAAATCTTAAGGGGTTCACAAACTTTTTCTCAGCACTGTATATAAGAATATCCTGTTTTCCAGGGTCTTTTGATCCATCTGTGTATATTTGTAACATCTCTTCCATATTTTTAACATATTCCTGTCCTTTTGTCTTAGTTTCCATTTGATTTCCTTTCTTGCTAATTCTTGTGGCACAGTTTACATTTGTGTCTGTGGCTGCATTCACAAGACTTTTTTGCCGGCTAGATTGCAGATTTAAGTCTGTGGTCGACGTCACAGTCTGTGCAGATGGAGAGTGGACAGCTTTGGTCGAGGAACTGCAGAGCAGATGAATCAAATATGGAGACGGAGTCGAGAGAAATTCTAATTGCAGAAGCAGTGGATGCATTCAAAGTTCCCTTTATGCTCCACTTGCTTCATATTTTACAACATCGTTCGAAAAGGTATATTAGAAATAGTCGTTGCCATAAAGAATCAATCCGAACGTATGTGTTGTGCTGTCACATGAAGTAATGAGTGGAATTCTAACAGGCAGAGCTGGGATTCTAATATCAAGTGTGAGTCATAAAGTCATCTCTGAAGCCCGTTTCCACCACATCAAACATCTTCAAGAATGGTTCAATGCCAAATCCACCAACATGCAGGAAAAGTCCCATCTCAAGATGTAGCGTATATTTATGTAGTGGAAGATACACATCAGGTATGAAGTCACATAAAGTACTGAAGCTCATGATGAATACACATAAGCTATTTGAAAGTGATATACCTACCCCAGCAACACAACATCATTCAACACAAGACCCGACTTCCTCTCTGTACAGAAGAATCCACAGAGCTACTGACACTCTAAATACCATTTTCATGAACTCAAAATAACTCCAAAATGAGACGCTGTTCAAGTGTTTGACCACCCCTTCCACAGTAAATATTCATCATTGAGTTTAATGTTAATCATGGTTTCATACCTGACCAGTCATTTTCATGTCACAAAATATAATCTAAATCAGAAGTATGAAGTGGGAAGCTCTGGTTGAGTTGCATGGAATGATCCTCAGTATGTGTGGCTCCTGATCATTTACACTTTTACAGTATGAGATTGTCAATATGAGTGAGGAATCTGGATTATCATTCCAGGGATGTTGCTGAAATTACAGACTGTGTCTCAGAAGTGGTGCCTCAGTACACTGACTGATTTCCAGAGTCACTCCACTTACTCCTGCACAAGTTGAGGAAGGCAGCATATTGTAAATATGTAGTATAATTATAATACATATACAATACAAATGCAGGTAACTATGATTATATATTTAAACAAATACTAACAAGCCAATATCTGGGGCTGTGTGTGTGTCTGTGTGTCTGTCTGTGTGTTTGGGGCTGTGTGTGCGTTTGGGGCTGTGTGTGTGTCTGTGTGTGTGTCTGTGTGTGTGTCTGTGTGTCTGGGGCTGTGTGTGTTTCTGGGGCTGTGTGTGTGTGTGTGTGTGTGTGTGTGTGTGTTGGGGCTGTGTGTGCGTTTGGGGCTGTGTGTGTGTCTGTGTGTGTGTCTGTGTGTGTGTCTGTGTGTCTGGGGCTGTGTGTGTGTTCTGGGGCTGTGTGTGTGTGTGTGTGTGTGTGTGTGTGTGTGTGTGTGTTTGGGGCTGTGAGTGTGTGTGTGTGTGTGTGTGTGTGTGTGTTTGGCTGTGTGTGTGTGTGTTTTGGGCAGTGTGTGTGTGTGTTTGGGGCTGTGTGTGTGTGTTTGGGGCTGTGTGTGTGTGTTTGCGGCTGTGTGTGGTCCTATGTGTGTTTTGGGGCTGTGTGTGTGTGTGTGTGTGTGTGTGTGTGTGTGTGTGTGTGTGTGTGTGTTTTGGGCAATGTGTGTGTGTGTGTTTGGGGCTGTGTGTGTGTGTGTTTGGGGCTGTGTGTGTGTGTTTGGGGCTGTGTGTGGTCCTATGTGTGTTTTGGGGCGTGTGTGTGTGTGTGTGTGTGTGTGTGTGTGTGTGTGTGTGTGTGTGTGTGTGTGTGTGTGTTTCTGAGGATAACGCCAGCATTTAATCAAACCGAGTACAACAGTGAAATATCATATCGGCATATCGCCATATCGCCATATCGCCATCTGTCGGATGAAGAGAGAACTGGGCCTCTATAATGAATAAAATGTTTTTTCTATGTTGTTGGTGAAATGTTGCATTCTTGTACTGCATGGTTTTCCTGTATTCAGAACTAGAGCTTTATCTCCATCGTGTTCACTTCTGTATGAAAGGAACATTCTAGTTAAGCTAAAATAATTTGCTATCCCGGTTTCCTATGGGAATTTCAACAGAGAACCGCGCAGCGTCGCCTGCTGGTTACAAGTGGAATTGCAACTTCAAACCATCACGAAGAACTCGCTGCTGTGTTTCAGTTATTTACAGACCCCGTCTAATTTAGTATTAACTTTTCGATACCACAGTGTATTAGTCCGTGTGTTTCTTTATATATATACCGTATGCATATTTATACCAAGAAGGCACGAAAAGGCTACTTTTGTGACAACTGTATTCTTGTGTTATCAGCAGTTTCGCTTTTATTTTGGCAGACAGTTTGATTGATTTATTTATCCACAGTTTCATGTCATCTTAAAGTTATTTGGAAAATTGCATTTATTCCTTTTAAAATCGCACCTGAATCAAAACTTAAAACGCATAAAAATGGTTAATTGTGAGCATTTTTAGTGGCGAACAATAAAGCGACGCGATTGGCTGAAATGGGTAATAAATTTGCATATCAGACTTCATTGTAAACGGGTCTCTTATTTTATTAATCAGTTACTCTTCGCAGATCACGAGCGTGCACATTAACCCGGTTTGTTCTCGTGTGTAGAATGCGGGTGTGCGCGGTATTGCGCTAGTATTTAGTTATTATTTGGTCACCAGAACTTCAATATGGCTCAAGTTTAGAAGGGTGGACGGGACCTCAGCTTATTCGCTAAATAGATTGTTTTTAAAGCTCTTTTAGTGTTTGTTTAGCAAGCTTTGTGTTGGAGGGAGCCCATTTATTAGTATTAAAAATAGATATCAGGCTTTGATTGGGTTTTACTGAACAAATAAACACTGAAACCATAACATGCATAGTGGTTAATAATCACAGTCCACGAATCCTGCTGATGGAAACGATGCTTCCATGTAGAACAGAAACGATAGAACTCAAGTGAGAGAAAAGGGCTGGGATGATGGGAGCTCACCGTCTCGCTAAACAAATCAAACGAAATAAACAGTCACTCTCAAATACATTTCAAATAGCACACGCATCACGATAATACATAGAATAACTCAGGATACAAAATAATATCAATTCATAAACTTAGCGTGCAAAACTAAGCACTAAGTTCAAATCAGCATGAAGTTTTAACATCTACTCTCATGTAATGGAAATCATGAAGATCTGGATACGTCCAGTGACTGCTGTGAATAGAGCAGCTGGCAACAAGGGAAAGACCTCGTGACAGCCTGGAGAGACAGCTGACAGGAGGAAAGAGACCCCATTGGGGCTGGCAAGGGTTAGCTACCCTTGCCGGCAGTATCCAGCTCTGTGTTTACAGGATGCTGGAGATACCCACCCAAGGCTTCTAAGAAATTAAAGAGGAAAATATCCCTAGAGTCTGCGAGAGCGGGGCGGAAGATGACTCATCGTTGGACAACACGGTTAAGGACTTAGGAACGGAAACGGATATGAGTATGGAGAGTACTTCACAAAAGACTAGTTCAAGATCTGCAGTTAACAAAGAGGTGGAACTCCAGGTTTGTGTCTGCGGCTGGAGAAAGGCGACAACGGTCAGGGGTTTGAAGATTCATCAACGAGAATGAAATGCTTGAGGGAGAAGGGACAAGGGCCTCGCATTGATCAGTACTTCTTACGAAGTCAGTCAAGTCAGTCGAATGAAATCCAGCGACAGGAAACAAACCACATTTAGCAGGATATCAGCACCCCTGTCATAGACGTGAGGAGGACTTGCATGGACACAGTTAGTGAAGAACCTAATGATCCTTGTGAACCCGGTCAGACAAACCAGCATAAGAGAGAAAAGAACCTCAAAGGGCACAAGCCTAGAGTGAAATGACCAAGAGCTTGTGAGAAAACTGCGTGGGACACAGTAAATACAGATCTCTGCTTTGCGTTGCAAAGGTTAAGTGGAACAGTTGAAAAGAAGCTGGATAAATTTGGGGACATCATCTATGCATATGGAAGCGAGAGGTTTGGAGGTGAAAAAGGAAGGAAAAAGCATAAATTATTTCTTGAAAGTCTAGATGGCAACAGGAGATTGAACGCTTAGAGAAAGGAGACAGCTGAGGAAGCAATGGAGAAGAGCAGAACAAAGTCAGAAGGAAGGACTCAATCTCTTACAAAGGGTCATAAAAGACAAGCTTGCAAGAGTTGTTCCCTTGTTTTGATGTAGTCTCCCTTATGTTTTTTTGTTGATTCCTCCGCCCTTCCTTTCTAGTTTAAATGCTTCTTAACCTCCTCCAGGATCCTTTCTCTAATCAGCAGTTTTGCTTTTATTTTGATAGTCAGTTGAACTGATTTATTTATCCACAGTTTCATGTCATCTTGCAGTTATTTTGAAAACTGCATTATTTCTTTTAAAATTGTCTGTGAATCAAAACTAAAAACTGGTAAAAATGGCTGTGAGCATTTTTAGTTACGAACAACAAAGCGATGCGATTGGCTGAAAAGGGTAATAAATTTGCATATCAGACTTCATTGTAAACGGGTCTCTTATTTTATTAATCAGTTACTCTTCGCAGATCACGAGCGTGCACATTAACCCGGTTTGTTCTCGTGTGTAGAATGCGGGTGTGCGCGGTATTGCTCTAGTTATTAATTTTTATTTGGTCACCAGAACTTCAATATGGCTCAAGTTTAGACGGGTGGACGGGACCTCGGCTTGTTTGCTAAATGGATTTTTAGCTCTTTTAGTATTTGTCCAGCAGGCTTTCTCTTCGGAGGAAGCCCATTAATTTGTGTGAAAAATAGATATCAATCCTTGATCGGGTTTTACTGAACAAATAAACACTGAAATTATCACATGCGTCGTTTTGCACGGACACAGTTCGTATAAACGAAGGATAAGCTGGCAGTGTAAAATAATTCTCACTTTATTTCATCAGTATCCATGAAAGGGAGCGTAGTTGTTAATAGTCACAGTTCACAAATCCTACTGACGGAAACGACGCTTCCATGTAGTGCAGAATCGGTAGAACTCAAGTGAGAGAAAAGGGCTGGGCTGATGGGAGCTCACCGTCTCGCTAAACAAATCAAATGAAACACAAATCACGCTCAGATACATTTCAAATAGCATGCACTTCTCAATAATACATAGAAAAACTCAGGATAGAAAATAATATCAATTCATAAACTTAGCGTGCAAAACTAAACACACAAAACCACATAAAATACCCTCCATACAGCCCCCAATAGAATAGTAATAAATCGTTCAAACACTCCATGCAGACAATCTGAACATGGCTTGATTATACGGCACGCCTGACTCCGGTGCCGCGCCCACAGCCTGCTCCGGACCGGGGCCACACTCGGATATCTTGTCGGGTCGTAGTTTACAGATCGGTTCGGTATCGGCACCCCAAAATGCACAGTGGAAACGGGTCTTTCACGGGTCGGGTATGGCAGTGGAAACGGGGTCTTAGAGTCCATATGCACAGTCTGCATAGACCTGGAGAAACGCTCGTCTGTCCCGGAACTTGGTACAGACATTCTTTAGCAGAAGTTATTGAGGGTGTCAGAGTCTGGGGATTGTACAGGCATCTGTGTCTTTTTCTTCTTCTTCTTCTTAGGGGTTGTTGGCACATGCCATCTAAATAAAGAGAAGCGCGTCCTACTTTTATATATATGTACATATAGTTCTTTCCTTATACCTTCTCTCGTTTCCCTGCTTTTTATACATTTTAATATACATTCTCTTTCTCCATTTCTTTTTCTCTCTTCTACCTTCAAAATATAATTTTCTGTTGCTACTTCAATTTCTATTTCCCTTAACTTTCTGTTTAATATGTTTCTTTGCTGAATATATGTATTGCATTTCCTGAATATATGTTCCGCTGTTTCTTTTTCCCCACAATTACTACATAAGCAATTCTGTTTTTTTCTCCTTCTACCTTCAAAATATAATTTTCTGTTGTGTCCTAACCTTAGTCTACCAATATTAGTTTCTTCCTCTTTGTTTTTCCCTTTCCCCATATGTTTGTATTTCCCTAATTTTGAGTGATTTCTATAATAAAATCTTCCCTTTCCACTGTTTCCCATTGTTCTTGCCATACACCCATTATCTTATCTTTAGTCACAGCATTCACCTCTGCAGGACTCACAGGTATTATTATGTATATTTGTTTATTTAGTTCTGCCTTTTTGCTTCAAAATCCACAATTTCATTTCCTAACATAGCCGAGTGTATCCAGCCTTCAGAATATTTTTGCCATTTTTATGGCTAGAATGTAATGTCTGAATAATTTCATATATAATATCTATCCTAGCTCCTGTTTCCGATTCTAATGCCTGAATCGAGTTTAGAGACTCTGTAAAAATCACAATATCCTTTTCTTTCTATTCCTCTATGTTGTCTATGGCCACCGGCTCTGCAGTACATGCTGATAATTCATTTGATAATCTGCTTCTTTCACATAGTTCACATTTTGGTATACAGTGCCGAGAAAAAGTTTGTGAACCCCAGTGATAATTATGGAAATTCCATAGTTTTACCATGATTGCCTTCTTGAATCAAAATCAGTCTTTTCTTCAATATCCAATACGGTTTATATTAACCAATTCCATGTCTTTTGAAATAAAATGATGTATGAATTAGACAAATAATGAGTAATTAAGATTCAGGGTATGTGAAAAGTAAGTGAACCCCTGGTTTTATCAACTCAATTAAGGGGATAATTAGAATCAGGTGTTTAAATAATTAGGTAGATCTTCAGGGTTGAGTTTGGGAGACCCTACCCTATGTAAAGATCAGAAACTTTGTGAGTTTTGTTTTCACCATACAGATGTGTGGAAAACATGTCATGCCACGATCAAAAGAAATCTCTGAGGACCTCAGAAAAACAGTTATTGATCAGTCTAGAAAGGGTTACAAAACCATTTCTAAGGATTTGGTGCTCCACCAATCTACTGTCAGACAGATAGTCTACAAATGGAGAAAGTTCAGGACCACAGTCACTCTACCCAGAAGCGGTTGTCCTACCAAAATCTCTCCAAGAACAAACCAGAAAATAATCAAGGAAGTCACAAAGAACCCCAGAGTAACATCCAAGGATCTGCAGACCACTCTCGCCTTGGCTAATGTGAGTGTTCATGACTCAACTATCAGAAAAAGACTGAACAAGAATGGTGTTCACGGAAGGATAGCCAGGAGGAAACCACTGCTCTCTAAAAGAACATTGCTGCCCATCTGAAGTTCGCCAAAGAGCACATAGATGATCCACATGACTTCTGGAACAATGTTCTCTGGACAGATGAGTCAAAGGTAGAACTTTTGGCCTCAATGAGAAACGTTATGTTTGGCAAAACCAAACACTGCGTTTGAACACAAGAACCTCATCCCAACCGCCAAGCATGGTGGTGGGAGTGTGATGGTTTGGGGCTGCTTTGCTGCCTCAGGACCTGGATGGCTTGTCATCAGTGACACAACCATGAATTCTGCATTGTATCAGAAGATTCTAGAGGAGAATGTCAGGCCATCCGTCCATGAGCTGAAGCTGAACTGAAAGTGGGTCATGCAGCAAGACAATGATCCTAAACATACAACCAGAACTACAAAAGAATGGCTGCAGAAGAAGAAATTCTGCGTTTTAGAATGGCCTAGTCAAAGTCCAGACCTAAACCCCATCGAAATGTTGTGGCAGGACCTGAAGCGAGCTGTCCATGCAAGGAAGCCCTCAAATGTCACCAAGTTGAAGTAGTTCTGTAAGGAGGAATGGGCCAAAATTCCTCAAAACCGATGTGAGAGACTGACCAACAGTTACAGGAAACGCTTAGTTGAAGTCATTGCTGCTCAAGGGGTGCCATCAGTTACTGAATCTAAAGGTTCACATACTTTTTCACACATGGATATTGAATGTTGAATTATTTGTGGATAAACAAATGTTGAAAAAGTATCATGTTTTTGTGTCATTTGTTTAATCAGGTTATCTTTATCTATTATTAGGACTGAGATTAGATCTAATAACATTTTAGGTTTGAAATAAGTGAAATATGTGAAAATCTTAAGGGGTTCACAAACTTTTTCTCAGCACTGTATATAAGAATATCCTGTTTTCCAGGGTCTTTTGATCCATCTGTGTATATTTGTAACATCTCTTCCATATTTTTAACATATTCCTGTCCTTTTGTCTTAGTTTCCATTTGATTTCCTTTCTTGCTAATTCTTGTGGCACAGTTTACATTTGTGTCTGTGGCTGCATTCACAAGACTTTTTGCCGGCTAGATTGCAGATTTAAGTCTGTGGTCGACGTCACAGTCTGTGCAGATGGAGAGTGGACAGCTTTGGTCGAGGAACTGCAGAGCAGATGAATCAAATATGGAGACGGAGTCGAGAGAAATTCTAATTGCAGAAGCAGTGGATGCATTCAAAGTTCCCTTTATGCTCCACTTGCTTCATATTTTACAACATCGTTCGAAAAGGTATATTAGAAATAGTCGTTGCCATAAAGAATCAATCCGAACGTATGTGTTGTGCTGTCACATGAAGTAATGAGTGGAATTCTAACAGGCAGAGCTGGGATTCTAATATCAAGTGTGAGTCATAAAGTCATCTCTGAAGCCCGTTTCCACCACATCAAACATCTTCAAGAATGGATCAATGCCACAGTAAATATTCATCCTTGAGTTTAATGTTAATCATGGTTTCATACCTGACCAGTCATTTTCACGTCACAAAATATAATCTAAATCAGAAGTATGAAGTGGGAAGCTCTGGTTGAGTTGCATGGAATGATCCTCAGTATGTGTGGCTCCTGATCATTTACACTTTTACAGTATGAGATTGTCAATATAAGTGAGGAATCTGGATTATCATTCCAGGGATGTTGCTGAAATTACAGACTGTGTCTCAGAAGTGGTGCCTCAGTACACTGACTGATTTCCAGAGTCACTCCACTTACTCCTGCACAAGTTGAGGAAGGCAGCATATTGTAAATATGTAGTATAATTATAATACATATACAATACAAATGCAGGTAACTATGATTATATATTTAAACAAATAGTAACAAGCCAATATCTGGGGCTGTGTGTGTGTCTGTGTGTCTGTCTGTGTGTTTGGGGCTGTGTGTGTTTGGGGCTGTGTGTGCTGTGTGTGTGTCTGTGTGTGTGTCTGTGTGTCTGGGGCTGTGTGTGTTTCTGGGGCTGTGTGTGTGTGTGTGTGTGTGTGTGTGTGTGTGTGTGTGTGTGTGTGTGTGTGTGTGTGGTGTGTGTGTGTGTGTGTGTGTGTGTGGCTGTGTGTGTGTGTGTTTGTGTGTGGCTGTGTGTGTGTGTGTGGGGCTGTGTGTGTGTGTTTGGGGCTGTGTGTGTGTGTGTTTGGGGCTGTGTGTGTGTGTGTGTGTGTGTGTGTTTGGGGCTGTGTGTGTGTGTGTGTGTGTGTTTGGGGCTGTGTGTGTGTGTGTGTGTGTGTTTGGGGCTGTGTGTGTGTGTGTGTGTGTGTGTGTGTGGGGCTGTGTGTGTGTGTGTGTGTGTGTGTGTGTGTGTGTGTGTGTGTGTGTGTGTGTGTGTGTGTGTTTGGGGCTGTGTGTGTGTGTGTGTGTGTGTTTGGGGCTGTGTGTGTGTGTGTTTGTGTGTGTTTGGGGCTGTGTGTGTGTGTGTGTGTTTGGGCTGTGTGTGTGTGTGTGTGTGTGTGTGTGTGTGTGTGTGTGTGTGTGTGTGTGTGTGTGTGTGTGTGTGTGTGTGTGTGTGTGTGTGTTTGGGGCTGTGTGTGTGTGTGTGTGTTTGGGGCTGTGTGTGTGTGTGTGTGTGTGGTGCTGTGTGTGTGTGTGTGTGTGTGTGTGTGTGTGTGTGTGTGTGTGTGTGTGTGTGTGTGTGTGTGTGTGTGGTCCCGTGTGTGTTTCTGAGGATAACGCCAGCATTTAATCAAACCGAGTACAACAGGGAAACAGCATATCGCCATCTGTCGGTTGAATATAGAACTGCGCCTCAATAATGAATAAATGTTTTTTCTATGTTGTCGGTGAAATGTTGCATTCTTGTACCGCGTGGTTTTCCTGTATTCAGAACTAGAGCTTTATCTCCATCGTGTTCACTTCTGTATGAAAGGAACTTTCTAGTTAAGCTAAAATAATTTGCTATCCCGGTTTACTATGGGGATTTCAACAGAGAACCGCGCAGCGTCGCCTGCTGGTTACGAGTGGAATTGCAACTTCAAATCATCACGTTGAACTCGCTGCTGTGTTTCAGTTATTTACAGACCCGGTCTATTTTAGTATTAACTTTTCGATACCACAGTGTATTAGTCCGTGTGTTTCTTTATATATATATACCGTATGCATATTTATACCAAGAAGGCACGAAAAAGGCTACTTTTGTGACAACTGTATTCTTGTCTTATCAGCAGTTTCGCTTTTATTTTGGCAGACAGTTTAATTGATTTATTTATCCACAGTTTCATGTCATCTTAAAGTTATTTGGAAAATTGCATTTATTCCTTTTAAAATCGCACCTGAATCAAAACTTAAAACGCATAAAAATGGTTAATTGTGAGCATTTTTAGTGGCGAACAATAAAGCGACGCGATTGGCTGAAATGGGTAATAAATTTGCATATCAGACTTCATTGTAAACGGGTCTCTTATTTTATTAATCAGTTACTCTTCGCAGATCACGAGCGTGCACATTAACCCGGTTTGTTCTCGTGTGTAGAATGCGGGTGTGCGCGCGGTATTGCGCTAGTTATTAATTTTTATTTGGTCACCAGAACTTCAATATGGCTCAAGTTTAGACGGGTGGACGGGACCGCGACTTGTTTGTTAAATGGATTTTTAGCTCTTTTAGTATTTGTCTAGCAGGCTTTTTCTTCGGAGGAAGCCCATTAATTTGTATAAAAAATAGATATTAAACATTGGCTTTTTACTGGATTAATAAACGCTGAGACCATAACATGCATAGTTGTTAATAATGACAGTGGCTGTTCCGCTGTGTGGTAGGATGCGTGTGGTACAGACGGGTGTTTCCATATAGGTGAGTGATTCCCTCTGTGCTGACGAAGTCGATCTCTCTGCCCGTCGTGGCATTGAGATCTCCACACAGCAGCACAGAGCCCAGGGATTGGAAATGGGTAATTTGAGTTTAGGAGGTCATTGAAGCCATCCTCTTTGTAGTAGGGGAGTCTGAGGGTGGCGTGCAAACAGCACACAAGGTAGATTTCTCGATTAAATTTTAAGACCTCTCCTTTGATTTGGAGCCAAATGTGTGTCTCACCTCTTTTAACAGGGGAGATGGAGTTTTTGAGTTCCCCTCTGTACCGCGCTATCCCCCCCCCGAGTCTCTGCCACGTTTAATGTTGGAGTTTTTCAGGGAAGGTATAATCAGCTCCCTGTAGCCACTGGGAGAGTGTGTGGACACGTCTGCGTAACACCTGCTTTTTTTTTTTAGGGTTCAAGTAACAAAGAAATAAGTTGTGATAATTATTTTAGATACCTTTTACATATTCATATTTATGTACATCTAGAATTGAGACACCTATAATCATTATCATATTTACATAGGGAAATAAACAAGTTTGGGTTTTCATTTACATACTATATTCATTATTATTATTATTATTATTATTATTATTATTATTATTATTATTATTATTATTATTATTATTATTATTATTATTATTATTATTATCATTATTTCCCCCGTGTTTTAATTTTTGGTGTACAGGTCATAGTGTGAGTTAACTCATTAGCTTGGTGCAGATAAGGTTTTAAAGGTGTATTATCTCGTCCAGCTCCGTGCTGGCAGGGTTCCCTGGCCGGGACACAGCTGCAGTGTAGCTCTGCTGCGGGGACTGTGGGTGTTGTGTGGGCAGTGTGGGCTCTACCTGGGCTGCGCTGGGTGGTGGGGGGGTTGTGGTCTGGGGGCCTGGGTGCTCCTGGGGCTCCTGGGGGCTCGGAGGCTGCTGGGTGTACTCCTGGCCTCAGTGTTGGGGGTGGTGAGCTATCGGCCCAGGACGGTGTTCTGGAGGCACTTTGTAAAAAGCTTCATGCCCTCCTTGTTGAGGTGCACCTGGTCATACATGTGGTAGGGCTGGATATGGCGGTGGTGTGCCAGGTGCATGCTGGGCAGCAGGGCGCAGCCCGGGATACCTCCATGTTTATGCCCTGAATGATGTGATAAGGCATGTCAGCTTGGGGTAGCAGGGTGCACACAATGACTTTGGAGCTGGGGAATTCTCTGGCTGCCATTTCTGCCACCTGCTGCAGGGAATTGGCCACATCCCCTCTGAGTGCAGGTTGTTGGTGCCGGTGTGTCTGAGGATGCATTTAGGGCTCTTCTGTCTGTGCTTAGATAGGATTTGTAGGCCGCTCTGTGTCGTTGGGCACATGATCTTATCGACTCTCCAACCAGTAAAAAGCCGCCTCTCGTCCAGGAATCTCCCGTTTAAATCTATCAGAATGACCACCTCCGCACGGACCTGCTGCTCTGTCTGTGTGCCTGTCTGTGTGTGTGGGGCTGTGTGTCTGGGGCTGTGTGTGTGCCTGTCTGTGTGTGTGGGGCTATGTGTGTGCCTGTCTGTGTGTGTGTGCCTGTCTGTGTGTCTGTGTGCCTGTCTGTGTGTCTGTGTGCCTGTCTGTGTGTCTGGCGCTGTGTGTGTGTGTCTGGGGCTGTGTGTGTTTTTGGGGCTGTGTGTGTGCCTGTCTGTCTGCTGGCTGTGTGTGTGTCTGGGGCTTTCTGTGTGTGTGTGTGTGTGTGTGTGTGTGTGTCTGAGGCTGTGTGCGTGTCTGGGGCTCTGTGTGTGTCTGGGGCTGTGTGTGTGTGTGTGTGTCTGGGGCTGTGTGTGTGTGTGTGTGTTTCGGGCTCTGTGTGTGTGTGTATGTGTGTGCGTGTGTGTTTGGGGCTGTGTGTGTGTTGTATTCGGGGCTGTGTGTGGAACTGTGTGTGCTTCTGAGGATGTGTGTGGGTGTGGGTGTGTTTGGGGCTGTGTGTGTGTTTAGGGCTGTGTGTGGTCCCGTGTGTGTTTCTGGGGCTGTGTGTGTGTGTGCGTGTTCCTGTGCTTTCCTGTGTGCTTGAGCCTGTCTGTGTTTCTGGAGCTGTCTGTGTCTCTTTTCTGATTTAATTTGGGACCTGGCCAGTCTTGAGTGATTGTTTCATTTTCATCTTCCAATAAATATAAGATATAAACCCAGCTGTGCAACTGTGCTGTATTTTAATAACGCCAGAATTTAATCAAACCGAGTACAACAAGGAAACAGCATATCGCCATCTGTCGGTTGAAGAGAGAACTGGGCTTCTATAATGAATAAAATGTTTTTTCTATGTTGTTGGTGAAATGTTGCATTCTTGTACTGCATGGTTTTCCTGTATTCAGAACTAGAGCTTTATCTCCATCGTGTTCACTTCTGTATGAAAGGAACATTCTAGTTAAGCTAAAATAATTTGCTTTCCCGGTTTTATATGGGGATTTCAACAGAGAACCGCGCAGCGTCGCCTGCTGGTTACAAGTGGAATTGCAACTTCAAATCATCACGAAGAACTCGCTGCTGTGTTTCAGTTATTTACAGACCCAGTCTAATTTAGTATTAACTTTTCGATACCACAGTGTATTAGTCCGTGTGTTTCTTTATATATATATACCGTATGCATATTTATACCAAGAAGGCACGAAAAAGGCTACTTTTGTGACAACTGTATTCTTGTCTTATCAGCAGTTTCGCTTTTATTTTGGCAGACAGTTTAATTGATTTATTTATCCACAGTTTCATGTCATCTTAAAGTTATTTGGAAAATTGCATTTATTCCTTTTAAAATCGCACCTGAATCAAAACTTAAAACGCATAAAATGGTTAATTGTGAGCATTTTTAGTGGCGAACAATAAAGCGACGCGATTGGCTGAAATGGGTAATAAATTTGCATATCAGACTTCATTGTAAACGGGTCTCTTATTTTATTAATCAGTTACTCTTCGCAGATCACGAGCGTGCACATTAACCCGATTTGTTCTCGTGTGTAGAATGCGGGTGTGCGCGGTATTGCGCTAGTTATTAATTTTTATTTGGTCACCAGAACTTCAATATGGCTCAAGTTTAGACGGGTGGACGGGACCGCGACTTTTTGTTAAATGGATTTTTAGCTCTTTTAGTATTTGTCTAGCAGGCTTTCTTCGGAGGAAGCCCATTAATTTGTATAAAAAATAGATATTAAACATTGGCTTTTTACTGGATTAATAAACGCTGAGACCATAACATGCATAGTTGTTAATAATGACAGTGGCTGTTCCGCTGTGTGGTAGGATGCGTGTGGTACAGACGGGTGTTTCCATATAGGTGAGTGATTCCCTCTGTGCTGACGAAGTCGATCTCTCTGCCCGTCGTGGCATTGAGATCTCCACACAGCAGCACAGAGCCCAGGGATTGGAAATGGGTAATTTGAGTTTAGGAGGTCATGGAAGCCATCCTCTTTGTAGTAGGGGGAGTCTGAGGGTGGCGTGCAAACAGCACACAGGTAGATTTCTCGATTAAATTTTAAGACCTCTCCTTTGATTTGGAGCCAAATGTGTGTCTCACCTCTTTTAACAGGGGAGATGGAGTTTTTGAGTTCCCCTCTGTACCGCGCTATCCCCCCCCCCGAGTCTCTGCCACGTTTAATGTTGGAGTTTTTCAGGGAAGGTATAATCAGCTCCCTGTAGCCACTGGGAGAGTGTGTGGACACGTCTGCGTAACACCTGCTTTCATAGAGAATGGTCATATCCGTTGTATTTATATAATTTACAAATTCAGGGTCTGTGCTCGTAGTTCCAAAGGTTGAGGAGCACAGACCCTGAATGTTCCAGATGCTCATTTTAAAGGAACCTATTTTTTTTTCTTTTTTTAGGGTTCAAGTAACAAAGAAATAAGTTGTGATAATTATTTTAGATACCTTTTACATATTCATATTTATGTACATCTAGAATTGAGACACCTATAATCATTATCATATTTACATAGGGAAATAAACAAGTATGGGTTTTCATGTACATACTATATTCATTATTATTATTATTATTATTATTATTATTATTATTATTATTATTATTATTATTATTATTATTAATATTAATATTATTATTATTATTATTTTTATTTTTATTTATTATTATCATTATTTCCCCCCTGTGTTTTAATTTTTGGTGTACAGGTCATAGTGTGAGTTAACTCATTAGCTTGGTGCAGATAAGGTTTTCAAGGTGTATTATCTCGTCCAGCTCCGTGCTGGCAGGGTTCCCTGGCCGGGACACAGCTGCAGTGTAGCTCTGCTGCGGGGACTGTGGGTGTTGTGTGGGCAGTGTGGGCTCTACCTGGGCTGCGCTGGGTGGTGGGGGGGTTGTGGTCTGGGGGCCTGGGTGCTCCTGGGGGCTCCTGGGGGCTCGGAGGCGACTGGGTGTACTCCTGGCCTCAGTGTTGGGGGGTGGTGAGCTATCGGCCCAGGACGGTGTTCTGAAGGCACTTTGTAAAAAGCTTCATGCCCTCCTTGTTGAGGTGCACCTGGTCATACATGTGGTAGGGCTGGATATGGCGGTGGTGTGCCAGGTGCATGCTGGGCAGCAGGGCGCAGCCCCGGGATACCTCCATGTTTATGCCCTGAATGATGTGATAAGGCATGTCAGCTTGGGGTAGCAGGGTGCACACAATGACTTTGGAGCTGGGGAATTCTCTGGCTGCCATTTCTGCCACCTGCTGCAGGGAATTGGCCACATCCCCTCTGAGTGCAGGTTGTTGGTGCCGGTGTGTCTGAGGATGCATTTAGGGCTCTTCTGTCTGTGCTTAGATAGGATTTGTAGGCCGCTCTGTGTCGTTGGGCACATGATCTTATCGACTCTCCAACCAGGAAAAAGCCGCCTCTCGTCCAGGAATCTCCCGTTTAAATCTATCAGAATGACCACCTCCGCACGGACCTGCTGCTCTGTCTGTGTGCCTGTCTGTGTGTGGGGGGCTGTGTGTCTGGGGCTGTGTGTGTGCCTGTCTGTGTGTGTGGGGCTGTGTGTGTGCCTGTCTGTGTGTGTGGGGCTATGTGTGTGCCTGTCTGTGTGTGTGTGCCTGTCTGTGTGTCTGTGTGCCTGTCTGTGTGTCTGTGTGCCTGTCTGTGTGTCTGGCGCTGTGTGTGTGTGTCTGGGGCTGTGTGTGTTTTTGGGGCTGTGTGTGTGCCTGTCTGTCTGTCTGCGGCTGTGTGTGTGTCTGGGGCTTTCTGTGTGTGTTTGTGTGTGTGTGTGTGTGTGTGTCTGAGGCTGTGTGCGTGTCTGGGGCTCTGTGTGTGTCTGGGGCTGTGTGTGTGTGTGTGTCTGGGGCTGTGTGTGTGTGTGTGTGTCTGGGGCTGTGTGTGTGTGTGTGTGTTTCGGGCTCTGTGTGTGTGTGTGTGTGTGCGTGTGTGTTTGGGGCTGTGTGTGTGTTGTATTCGGGGCTGTGTGTGGAACTGTGTGTGCTTCTGAGGATGTGTGTGGGTGTGGGTGTGTTTGGGGCTGTGTGTGTGTTTAGGGCTGTGTGTGGTCCCGTGTGTGTTTCTGGGGCTGTGTGTGTGTGCGTGTTCCTGTGCTTTCCTGTGTGCTTGAGCCTGTCTGTGTTTCTGGAGCTGTCTGTGTCTCTTTTCTGATTTAATTTGGGACCTGGCCAGTCTTGAGTGATTGTTTCATTTTCATCTTCCAATAAATATAAGATATAAACCCAGCTGTGCAACTGTGCTGTATTTTAATAACGCCAGAATTTAATCAAACCGAGTACAACAAGGAAACAGCATATCGCCATCTGTCGGTTGAAGAGAGAACTGGGCTTCTATAATGAATAAAATGTTTTTTCTATGTTGTTGGTGAAATGTTGCATTCATGTACTGCATGGTTTTCCTGTATTCAGAACTAGAGCTTTATCTCCATCGTGTTCACTTCTGTATGAAAGGAACATTCTAGTTAAGCTAAAATAATTTGCTTTCCCGGTTTTCTATGGGGATTTCAACAGAGAACCGCGCAGCGTCGCCTGCTGGTTACAAGTGGATTTGCAACTTCAAATCATCACGAAGAACTCGCTGCTGTGTTTCAGTTATTTACAGACCCAGTCTAATTTAGTATTAACTTTTCGATACCACAGTGTATTAGTCCGTGTGTTTCTTTATATATATACCGTATGCATATTTATACCAAGAAGGCACGAAAAAGGCTACTTTTGTGACAACTGTATTCTTGTGTTATCAGCAGTTTCGCTTTTATTTTGGCAGACAGTTTAATTGATTTATTTATCCACAGTTTCATGTCATCTTAAAGTTCTTTGAAAAATTGCATTTATTCCTTTTAAAATCGCACCTGAATCAAAACTTAAAACGCATAAAAATGGTTAATTGTGAGCATTTTTAGTGACGAACTATAAAGCGACGCGATTGGCTGAAATGGGTAATAAATTTGCATATCAGACTTCATTGTAAACGGGTCTCTTATTTTATTAATCAGTTACTCTTCGCAGATCACGAGCGTGCACATTAACCCGGTTTGTTCTCGTGTGTAGAATGCGGGTGTGCGCGCGGTATTGCGCTAGTATTTAGTTATTATTTGGTCACCAGAACTTCAATATGGCTCAAGTTTAGAAGGGTGGACGGGACCTCAGCTTATTCGCTAAATAGATTGTTTTTTAAAGCTCTTTTAGTGTTTGTTTAGCAAGCTTTGTGTTGGAGGGAGCCCATTTATTAGTATTAAAAATAGATATCAGGCTTTGATTGGGTTTTTACTGAACGAATAAACACTGAAACCATAACATGCATAGTGGTTAATAATCACAGTCCACGAATCCTGCTGATGGAAACGATGCTTCCATCATCAGATAGAACTCAAGTGAGAGAAAAGGGCTGGGATGATGGGAGCTCACCGTCTCGCTAAACAAATCAAACGAAATAAACAATCACTCTCAAATACATTTCAAATAGCACACGCATCACGATAATACATAGAATAACTCAGGATACAAAATAATATCAATTCATAAACTTAGCGTGCAAAACTAAGCACTAAGTTCAAATCAGCATGAAGTTTTAACATCTACTCTCATGTAATGGAAATCATGAAGATCTGGATACGTCCAGTGACTGCTGTGAATAGAGCAGCTGGCAACAAGGGAAAGACCTCGTGACAGCCTGGAGAGACAGCTGACAGGAGGAAAGAGACCCCATTGGGGCTGGCAAGGGTTAGCTACCCTTGCCGGCAGTATCCAGCTCTGTGTTTACAGGATGCTGGAGATACCCACCCAAGGCTTCTAAGAAATTAAAGAGGAAAATATCCCTAGAGTCTGCGAGAGCGGGGCGGAAGATGACTCATCGTTGGACAACACGGTTAAGGACTTAGGAACGGAAACGGATATGAGTATGGAGAGTACTTCACAAAAGACTAGTTCAAGATCTGCAGTTAACAAAGAGGTGGAACTCCAGGTTTGTGTCTGCGGCTGGAGAAAGGCGACAACGGTCAGGGGTTTGAAGATTCATCAACGAGAATGAAATGCTTGAGGGAGAAGGGACAAGGGCCTCGCATTGATCAGTACTTCTTACGAAGTCAGTCAAGTCAGTCGAATGAAATCCAGCGACAGGAAACAAACCACATTTAGCAGGATATCAGCACCCCTGTCATAGACGTGAGGAGGACTTGCATGGACACAGTTAGTGAAGAACCTAATGATCCTTGTGAACCCGGTCAGACAAACCAGCATAAGAGAGAAAAGAACCTCAAAGGGCACAAGCCTAGAGTGAAATGACCAAGAGCTTGTGAGAAAACTGCGTGGGACACAGTAAATACAGATCTCTGCTTTGCGTTGCAAAGGTTAAGTGGAACAGTTGAAAAGAAGCTGGATAAATTTGGGGACATCATCTATGCATATGGAAGCGAGAGGTTTGGAGGTGAAAAAGGAAGGAAAAAGCATAAATTATTTCTTGAAAGTCTAGATGGCAACAGGAGATTGAACGCTTAGAGAAAGGAGACAGCTGAGGAAGCAATGGAGAAGAGCAGAACAAAGTCAGAAGGAAGGACTCAATCTCTTACAAAGGGTCATAAAAGACAAGCTTGCAAGAGTTGTTCCCTTGTTTTGATGTAGTCTCCCTTATGTTTTTTGTTGATTCCTCCGCCCTTCCTTTCTAGTTTAAATGCTTCTTAACCTCCTCCAGGATCCTTTCTCTAATCAGCAGTTTTGCTTTTATTTTGATAGTCAGTTGAACTGATTTATTTATCCACAGTTTCATGTCATCTTGCAGTTATTTTGAAAACTGCATTATTTCTTTTAAAATTGTCTGTGAATCAAAACTAAAAACTGGTAAAATGGCTGTGAGCATTTTTAGTTACGAACAACAAAGCGATGCGATTGGCTGAAAAGGGTAATAAATTTGCATATCAGACTTCATTGTAAACGGGTCTCTTATTTTATTAATCAGTTACTCT
Organism: Acipenser oxyrinchus oxyrinchus; assembly: GCA_030684275.1. Taxonomy (NCBI): domain Eukaryota; kingdom Metazoa; phylum Chordata; class Actinopteri; order Acipenseriformes; family Acipenseridae; genus Acipenser; species Acipenser oxyrinchus. The sequence continues at coordinate 16,542,281 of CM060261.1, read as the reverse complement.
TCGCAGATCACGAGCGTGCACATTAACCCGGTTTGTTCTCGTGTGTAGAATGCGGGTGTGCGCGCGGTATTGCTCTAGTTATTAATTTTTATTTGGTCACCAGAACTTCAATATGGCTCAAGTTTAGACGGGTGGACGGGACCTCGGCTTGTTTGCTAAATGGATTTTTAGCTCTTTTAGTATTTGTCCAGCAGGCTTTCTCTTCGGAGGAAGCCCATTAATTTGTGTGAAAAATAGATATCAATCCTTGATCGGGTTTTTACTGAACAAATAAACACTGAAATTATCACATGCGTCGTTTTGCACGGACACAGTTCGTATAAACGAAGGATAAGCTGGCAGTGTAAAATAATTCTCACTTTATTTCATCAGTATCCATGAAAGGGAGCGTAGTTGTTAATAGTCACAGTTCACAAATCCTACTGACGGAAACGACGCTTCCATGTAGTGCAGAATCGGTAGAACTCAAGTGAGAGAAAAGGGCTGGGCTGATGGGAGCTCACCGTCTCGCTAAACAAATCAAATGAAACACAAATCACGCTCAGATACATTTCAAATAGCATGCACTTCTCAATAATACATAGAAAAACTCAGGATAGAAAATAATATCAATTCATAAACTTAGCGTGCAAAACTAAACACACAAAACCACATAAAATACCCTCCATACAGCCCCCAATAGAATAGTAATAAATCGTTCAAACACTCCATGCAGACAATCTGAACATGGCTTGATTATACGGCACGCCTGACTCCGGTGCCGCGCCCACAGCCTGCTCCGGACCGGGGCCACACTCGGATATCTTGTCGGGTCGTAGTTTACAGATCGGTTCGGTATCGGCACCCCAAAATGCACAGTGGAAACGGGTCTTTCACGGGTCGGGTATGGCAGTGGAAACGGGGTCTTAGAGTCCATATGCACAGTCTGCATAGACCTGGAGAAACGCTCGTCTGTCCCGAACTTGGTACAGACATTCTTTAGCAGAAGTTATTGAGGGTGTCAGAGTCTGGGGATTGTACAGGCATCTGTGTCTTTTTCTTCTTCTTCTTCTTAGGGGTTGTTGGCACATGCCATCTAAATAAAGAGAAGCGCGTCCTACTTTTATATATATGTACATATAGTTCTTTCCTTATACCTTCTCTCGTTTCCCTGCTTTTTATACATTTTAATATACATTCTCTTTCTCCATTTCTTTTCTCTCTTCTACCTTCAAAATATAATTTTCTGTTGCTACTTCAATTTCTATTTCCCTTAACTTTCTGTTTAATATGTTTCTTTGCTGAATATATGTATTGCATTTCCTGAATATATGTTCCGCTGTTTCTTTTTCCCCACAATTACTACATAAGCAATTCTGTTTTTTTCTCCTTCTACCTTCAAAATATAATTTTCTGTTGTGTCCTAACCTTAGTCTACCAATATTAGTTTCTTCCTCTTTGTTTTTCCCTTTCCCCATATGTTTGTATTTCCCTAATTTTGAGTGATTTCTATAATAAAATCTTCCCTTTCCACTGTTTCCCATTGTTCTTGCCATACACCCATTATCTTATCTTTAGTCACAGCATTCACCTCTGCAGGACTCACAGGTATTATTATGTATATTTGTTTATTTAGTTCTGCCTTTTTTGCTTCAAAATCCACAATTTCATTTCCTAACATAGCCGAGTGTATCCAGCCTTCAGAATATTTTTGCCATTTTTATGGCTAGAATGTAATGTCTGAATAATTTCATATATAATCCATATAATCTATCCTAGCTCCTGTTTCCGATTCTAATGCCTGAATCGAGTTTAGAGACTCTGTAAAAATCACAATATCCTTTTCTTTCTATTCCTCTATGTTGTCTATGGCCACCGGCTCTGCAGTACATACTGATAATTCATTTGATAATCTGCTTCTTTCACATAGTTCACATTTTGGTATACAGTGCCGAGAAAAAGTTTGTGAACCCCAGTGATAATTATGGAAATTCCATAGTTTTACCATGATTGCCTTCTTGAATCAAAATCAGTCTTTTCTTCAATATCCAATACGGTTTATATTAACCAATTCCATGTCTTTTGAAATAAAATGATGTATGAATTAGACAAATAATGAGTAATTAAGATTCAGGGTATGTGAAAAAGTAAGTGAACCCCTGGTTTTATCAACTCAATTAAGGGGATAATTAGAATCAGGTGTTTAAATAATTAGGTAGATCTTCAGGGTTGAGTTTGGGAGGCCCTACCCTATATAAAGATCAGAAACTTTGTGAGTTTGGTCTTCACCATACAGATGTGTGGAAAACATGTCATGCCACGATCAAAAGAAATCTCTGAGGACCTCAGAAAAACAGTTATTGATCAGTCTAGAAAGGGTTACAAAACCATTTCTAAGGATTTGGTGCTCCACCAATCTACTGTCAGACAGATAGTCTACAAATGGAGAAAGTTCAGGACCACAGTCACTCTACCCAGAAGCGGTTGTCCTACCAAAATCTCTCCAAGAACAAACCAGAAAATAATCAAGGAAGTCACAAAGAACCCCAGAGTAACATCCAAGGATCTGCAGACCACTCTCGCCTTGGCTAATGTGAGTGTTCATGACTCAACTATCAGAAAAAGACTGAACAAGAATGGTGTTCACGGAAGGATAGCCAGGAGGAAACCACTGCTCTCTAAAAGAACATTGCTGCCCATCTGAAGTTCGCCAAAGAGCACATAGATGATCCACATGACTTCTGGAACAATGTTCTCTGGACAGATGAGTCAAAGGTAGAACTTTTGGCCTCAATGAGAAACGTTATGTTTGGCAAAACCAAACACTGCGTTTGAACACAAGAACCTCATCCCAACCGCCAAGCATGGTGGTGGGAGTGTGATGGTTTGGGGCTGCTTTGCTGCCTCAGGACCTGGATGGCTTGTCATCAGTGACACAACCATGAATTCTGCATTGTATCAGAAGATTCTAGAGGAGAATGTCAGGCCATCCGTCCATGAGCTGAAGCTGAACTGAAAGTGGGTCATGCAGCAAGACAATGATCCTAAACATACAACCAGAACTACAAAAGAATGGCTGCAGAAGAAGAAATTCTGCGTTTTAGAATGGCCTAGTCAAAGTCCAGACCTAAACCCCATCGAAATGTTGTGGCAGGACCTGAAGCGAGCTGTCCATGCAAGGAAGCCCTCAAATGTCACCAAGTTGAAGTAGTTCTGTAAGGAGGAATGGGCCAAAATTCCTCAAAACCGATGTGAGAGACTGACCAACAGTTACAGGAAACGCTTAGTTGAAGTCATTGCTGCTCAAGGGGGTGCCATCAGTTACTGAATCTAAAGGTTCACATACTTTTTCACACATGGATATTGAATGTTGAATTATTTGTGGATAAACAAATGTTGAAAAAGTATCATGTTTTTGTGTCATTTGTTTAATCAGGTTATCTTTATCTATTATTAGGACTGAGATTAGATCTAATAACATTTTAGGTTTGAAATAAGTGAAATATGTGAAAATCTTAAGGGGTTCACAAACTTTTTCTCAGCACTGTATATAAGAATATCCTGTTTTCCAGGGTCTTTTGATCCATCTGTGTATATTTGTAACATCTCTTCCATATTTTTAACATATTCCTGTCCTTTTGTCTTAGTTTCCATTTGATTTCCTTTCTTGCTAATTCTTGTGGCACAGTTTACATCTGTGTCTGTGGCTGCATTCACAAGACTTTTTTGCGGGCTAGATTGCAGATTTAAGTCTGTGGTCGACGTCACAGTCTGTGCAGATGGAGAGTGGACAGCTTTGGTCGAGGAACTGCAGAGCAGATGAATCAAATATGGAGACGGAGTCGAGAGAAATTCTAATTGCAGAAGCAGTGGATGCATTCAAAGTTCCCTTTATGCTCCACTTGCTTCATATTTTACAACATCGTTCGAAAAGGTATATTAGAAATAGTCGTTGCCATAAAGAATCAATCCGAACGTATGTGTTGTGCTGTCACATGAAGTAATGAGTGGAATTCTAACAGGCAGAGCTGGGATTCTAATATCAAGTGTGAGTCATAAAGTCATCTCTGAAGCCCGTTTCCACCACATCAAACATCTTCAAGAATGGATCAATGCCACAGTAAATATTCATCCTTGAGTTTAATGTTAATCATGGTTTCATACCTGACCAGTCATTTTCACGTCACAAAATATAATCTAAATCAGAAGTATGAAGTGGGAAGCTCTGGTTGAGTTGCATGGAATGATCCTCAGTATGTGTGGCTCCTGATCATTTACACTTTTACAGTATGAGATTGTCAATATACGTGAGGAATCTGGATTATCATTCCAGGGATGTTGCTGAAATTACAGACTGTGTCTCAGAAGTGGTGCCTCAGTACACTGACTGATTTCCAGAGTCACTCCACTTACTCCTGCACAAGTTGAGGAAGGCAGCATATTGTAAATATGTAGTATAATTATAATACATATACAATACAAATGCAGGTAACTATGATTATATATTTAAACAAATAGTAACAAGCCAATATCTGGGGCTGTGTGTGTGTCTGTGTGTCTGTCTGTGTGTTTGGGGCTGTGTGTGCGTTTGGGGCTGTGTGTGTGTCTGTGTGTGTGTCTGTGTGTCTGGGGATGTGTGTGTTTCTGGGGCTGTGTGTGTGTGTGTGTGTGTGTTTGGGGCTGTGTGTGTGTGTGTGTGTGTGTGTTTGGGCTGTGTGTGTGTGTGTTGGGCAGTGTGTGTGTGTGTGTGTTTGGGGCTGTGTGTGTGTGTGTGTTTGGGGCTGTGTGTGTGTGTGTGTGTGTGTGTGTGTGTGTGTGTGTGTGTGTGTGTGTGTGTGTGTGTGTGTGTTTGGGGCTGTGTGTGGTCCTGTGTGTGTTTCTGGGGCTGTGTGTGTGTGTGTGTGTTTGGGGCTGTGTGTGTGTGTGTGTGCTTTGGGCTGTGTGTGTGTGTGTGTGTGTGCGTGTGTGTTTGGGGCTGTGTGTGGTCCTATGTGTGTTTTTGGGGCTGTGTGTGTGTGTGTGTGTGTGTGTGTGTGTGTGTGTGTGTGTGTGTGTGTGTGTGTGTGGTCCCGTGTGTGTTTCTGAGGAAAACGCCAGCATTTAATCAAACCGAGTACAACAGGGAAACAGCATATCGCCATCTGTCGGTTGAATATAGAACTGCGCCTCAATAATGAATAAATGTTTTTTCTATGTTGTCGGTGAAATGTTGCATTCTTGTACCGCGTGGTTTTCCTGTATTCAGAACTAGAGCTTTATCTCCATCGTGTTCACTTCTGTATGAAAGGAACTTTCTAGTTAAGCTAAAATAATTTGCTATCCCGGTTTACTATGGGGATTTCAACAGAGAACCGCGCAGCGTCGCCTGCTGGTTACGAGTGGAATTGCAACTTCAAATCATCACGAAGAACTCGCTGCTGTGTTTCAGTTATTTACAGACCCCGTCTAATTTAGTATTAACTTTTCGATACCACAGTGTTTTAGTCCGTGTGTTCCCTGGTGGAGTTAACAGTGCCATGGGAGGATGCTGTAGATGAGGCGTATGAGAGGAAGAAACTGCGGTATGCTCAACTAGCCACTGAAGCGGAACAGCGAGGATGGAGAGTCTGGGTTTACCCAGTGGAAGTGGGATGTCGAGGATTTGTGGCACACTCTACAACCCGGTTTCTCAGAGATGTCGGATTCAATGGCCAAGAGTTGCGTCGCACAGTGAAGAACTTATCTGAAGCAGCAGAGAGGAGCAGCAACTGGCTGTGGTTGAGACGGAAAGATTCTGGCTGGGGATCTCAAGCACAATAGAAAGAAAGAAAGGCTGATATACAGGTAAGTAAGCTGGGCTGAGTTGAGTGGGGACGGAGGGGTGATGCTGGGACGCCAGAATCACCGTCGAGCCCTCTTGAGGTGTCGTGGGCTAGTCGACGAAACACCGAGGATGGAAGGTGCCCACTTGAAGACCCCAGAGATGTACCCTACTTAGCTCAATCCAGACGGTTGTCATGCTGATGCGCTGGGGAGACCGCACTATGGTTGATCCCGAGCCAGCATCGCAGCCGTGTGTGTGCTGATGCGCTAGGGAGGCAAAATAAGCTGATCCCTGGAGCCAGCATTACACTTCAGCCATCAACACCAGACAGAAGGATATCTACATCATCATATGGAAGGAAGCGCAAATGGATGGAGACACATATGGATCACATTAGTTTACTGTGAAGCTACGTCTTAGTTGGTGCTTATCTTGGCGAGAGCCAAGTTCAAATCAGCATGAATTTTTAACATCTACTCTCATGTAATGGAAATCAAAATTTTTTATATATACGTATGCATATTTATACCAAGAAGGCACGAAAAAGGCTACTTTTGTGACAACTGTATTCTTGTCTTATCAGCAGTTTCGCTTTTATTTTGGCAGACAGTTTAATTGATTTATTTATCCACAGTTTCATGTCATCTTAAAGTTATTTGGAAAATTGCATTTATTCCTTTTAAAATCGCACCTGAATCAAAACTTAAAACGCATAAAAATGGTTAATTGTGAGCATTTTAGTGGCGAACAATAAAACGACGCGATTGGCTGAAATGGGTAATAAATTTGCATATCAGACTTCATTGTAAACGGGTCTCTTATTTTATTAATCAGTTACTCTTCGCAGATCACGAGCGTGCACATTAACCCGGTTTGTTCTCGTGTGTAGAATGCGGGTGTGCGCGCGGTATTGCGCTAGTTATTAATTTTTATTTGGTCACCAGAACTTCAATATGGCTCAAGTTTAGACGGGTGGACGGGACCGCGACTTGTTTGTTAAATGGATTTTTAGCTCTTTTAGTATTTGTTCAGTAGGTTTTCTCTTCGGAGAAAGCCCATTAATTTGTATAAAAAATAATATTAAACATTGGCTTTTTACTGGATTAATAAACGCTGAGACCATAACATGCATAATTGTTAATAATGACAGTGGCTGTTCTGCTGTGTGGTAGGATGCGTGTGGTACAGACGGGTGTTTCCATATAGGTGAGTGATTCCCTCTGTGCTGACGAAGTCGATCTCTCTGCCCGTCGTGGCATTGAGATCTCCACACAGCAGCACAGAGCCCAGGGATTGGAAATGGGTATTTTGAGTTTAGGAGGTCATGGAAGCCATCCTCTTTGTAGTAGGGGGAGTCTGAGGGTGGCGTGCAAACAGCACACAGGTAGATTTCTCGATTAAATTTTAAGACCTCTCCTTTGATTTGGAGCCAAATGTGTGTCTCACCTCTTTTAACAGGGGAGATGGAGTTTTTGAGTTCCCCTCTGTACCGCGCTATCCCCCCCGAGTCTCTGCCACGTTTAATGTTGGAGTTTTTCAGGGAAGGTATAATCAGCTCCCTGTAGCCACTGGGAGAGTGTGTGGACACGTCTGCGTAACACCTGCTTTCATAGAGAATGGTCATATCCGTTGTATTTATATAATTTACAAATTCAGGGTCTGTGCTCGTAGTTCCAAAGGTGGAGGAGCACAGACCCTGAATGTTACAGATGCTCATTTTAAAGGAACCTATTTTTTTTTTTTTTTTTTAGGGTTCAAGTAACAAAGAAATAAGTTGTGATAATTATTTTAGATACCTTTTACATATTCATATTTATGTACATCTAGAATTGAGACACCTATAATCATTATCATATTTACATAGGGAAATAAACAAGTTTGGGTTTTCATTTACATACTATATTCATTATTATTATTATTATTATTATTATTATTATTATTATTATTATTATTATTATTATTATTATTATTATTATTATCATTATTTCCCCCGTGTTTTAATTTTTGGTGTACAGGTCATAGTGTGAGTTAACTCATTAGCTTGGTGCAGATAAGGTTTTAAAGGTGTATTATCTCGTCCAGCTCCGTGCTGGCAGGGTTCCCTGGCCGGGACACAGCTGCAGTGTAGCTCTGCTGCGGGGACTGTGGGTGTTGTGTGGGCAGTGTGGGCTCTACCTGGGCTGCGCTGGGTGGTGGGGGGTTGTGGCCTGGGGGCCTGGGGGCCTGGCAGCAGGGCACAGCCCCGGGACACCTCCATGTTTATGCCCTGAATGATGTGATAAGGCATGTCAGCTTGGGGTAGCAGGGTGCACACAATGACTTTAGAGCTGAACAAAGACAGAAGGAAGGACTCTATCTCTTACAAAGGGTCATAAAAGACAAGCTTGCAAGAGTTGTTCCCTTGTTTTGATGTAGTCTCCCTTATGTTTTTTTGTTGATTCCTCCGCCCTTCCTTTCTAGTTTAAATGCTTCTTAACCTCCTCCAGGATCCTTTCTCTAATCAGCAGTTTTGCTTTTATTTTGATAGTCAGTTGAACTGATTTATTTATCCACAGTTTCATGTCATCTTGCAGTTATTTTGAAAACTGCATTATTTCTTTTAAAATTGTCCGTGAATCAAAACTTAAAACGGGTAAAAATGGCTGTGAGCATTTTTAGTTACGAACAACAAAGCGACGCGATTGGCTGAAATAGGTAATAAATTTGCATATCAGACTTCATTGTAAACGGGTCTCTTATTTTATTAATCAGTTACTCTTCGCAGATCACGAGCGTGCACATTAACCCGGTTTGTTCTCGTGTTTAGAATGCGTGTGTGCGCGCGGTATTGCGCTGGTTATTTATTTATTATTTGGTCACCAGAACTTCAATATGGCTCAAGTTTAGCCGGGTGGACGGGACCTCAGCTTGTTTGCTAAATGGATTTTTAGCTCTTTTAGTATTTGTCTAGTAGGCTTTTTCTTCGGAGGCAGCCCATTAATTTGTGTGAAAAACAGATATCAAGCCTTGATCGGGTTTTTACTGAATCAATAAACAGTGAGACCAAAACATGTGTCGTTTTGCACGGACACAGTGCGTATAAACTAAGGATAAGTTGGCAGTGTAAAATAATTCTCATTTTATTTCATCAGTATCCATGAAAGAGAGCGTAGTTGTTAATAGTCACAGTCCCCAAATCCTGCTGACAGAAACGACGCTTCCATATAGAGCAGAATCGATAGATCAAGTGAGAGAAAAGGGCTGGGCTGATGGGAGCTCACCGTCTCGCTAAACAAATCAAATGAAACACAAATCACGCTCAGATACATTTCAAATAGCATGCACTTCTCAATAATACATAGAAAAACTCAGGATAGAAAATAATATCAATTCATAAACTTCTGTTTAATATGTTCATTTGCTGAATATATGTTTTGCATTTCCTGAATATATGTTTATTTTGATGCTTATCTTGGCGAGTGCCAAGTTCAAATCAGCATGAAGTTTAAACATCTACTCTCATGTAATGGAAATCATGAAGATCTGAATACGTTCAGTGACTGCTGTGAATAGTGCAGCTGGCAACAAGGGAAAGACCTCGTGACAGCCTGGAGAGACAGCTGACAGGAGGAAAGAGACCCCATTGGGGCTGGCAAGGGTTAGCTACCCTTGTCGGCAGTATCCAGCTCTGTGTTTACAGGATGCTGGAGATACCCACCCAAGGCTTCTAAGAAATGAAAGAGAAAAATATCCCTAGAGTCTGCAAGAGCGGGGGCGGAAGATGACTCATCGTTGGACAACACGGTTAAGGACTTAGGAACGGAAACGGATATGAGTATGGAGAGTACTTCACAAAAGACTAGTTCAAGATCTGCAGTTAACAAAGACGTGGAACTCCAGGTTTGTGTCTGCAGCTGGAGAAAGGCGACAACGGTCAGGGGTTTGAAGAATCATCAAGGGAGAATGAAATGCTTGAGGGAGAAGGGACAAGGGCCTCGGATTGATCAGTACTTCTTACGAAGTCAGTCAAGTCAGTCGAATGAAATCCAGCGACAGGAAACAAACCACATTTCGCAGGATATCAGCACCCCTGTCATAGACGTGAGGAGGACTTGCATGGACACAGTTAGTGAAGAACCTAATGATCCTTGTGAACCCGGTCAGACAAACCAGCATAAGAGAGAAAAGAACCTCAACGGGCACAAGCCTAGAGTTAAATGACCAAAAGCTTGTGAGAAAACTGTGTGGGACACAGTAAATACAGATCTCTGCTTTGCATGCAAAGGTTAAGTGGAACAGTTGAAAAGAAGCTGGATTAATTTGGGGACATCATCTATGCATATGGAAGCGAGAGGTTTGGAGTTGAAAAAAGGAAGGAAAAAGTACAAATTATTTCTGGAAAGTCTAGACAGCAAGAGGAGATTGAACGCTTAGAGAAAGGAGACAGCTGAGGAAGCAATGGAGAAGAGCAGAACAAAGTCAGAAGGAAGGACTCAATCTCTTACAAAGGGTCATAAAAGACAAGCTTGCAAGAGTTGTTCCCTTGTTTTGATGTAGTCTCCCTTATGTTTTTTTGTTGATTCCTCCGCCCTTCCTTTCTAGTTTAAATGCTTCTTAACCTCCTCCAGGATCCTTTCTCTAATCAGCAGTTTTGCTTTTATTTTGATAGTCAGTTGAACTGATTTATTTATCCACAGTTTCATGTCATCTTGCAGTTATTTTGAAAACTGCATTATTTCTTTTAAAATTGTCCGTGAATCAAAACTTAAAACTGGTAAAAATGGCTGTGAGCATTTTTAGTTACGAACAACAAAGCGACGCGATTCGCTGAAATGGGTAATAAATTTGCATATCAGACTTCAGTTACTCTTCGCAGAACACGAGCGTGCACATTAACCCGGTTTGTTCTCGCGCGGTATAGCGCAAGTTATTAATTTTTATTTGGTCACCAGAACTTCAATATGGCTCAAGTTTAGACGGGTGGACGGGACCTCGGTTTGTTTGCTAAATGGATTTTTTTAGCTCTTTTAGTATTTGTCTTGTAGGCTTTCTCTTCGGAGGAAGCCCATTAATTTCTGTGAAAAATAGATATCAAGCCTTGATCGGGTTTTTACTGAACAAATAAACACTGAAACTATAACATGCGTCGTTTTGCACGGACACAGTTCGTATAAACGAAGGATAAGCTGGCAGTGTAAAATAATTCTCACTTTATTTCATCAGTATCCATGAAAGGGAGCGTAGTTGTTAATAGTCACAGTTCACAAATCCTACTGACGGAAACGACGCTTCCATGTAGTGCAGAATCGGTAGAACTCAAGTGAGAGAAAAGGGCTGGGCTGATGGGAGCTCACCGTCTCGCTAAACAAATCAAATGAAACACAAATCACGCTCAGATACATTTCAAATAGCATGCACTTCTCAATAATACATAGAAAAACTCAGGATAGAAAATAATATCAATTCATAAACTTAGCGTGCAAAACTAAACACACAAAACCACATAAAATACCCTCCATACAGCCCCAATAGAATAGTAATAAATCGTTCAAACACTCCATGCAGACAATCTGAACATGGCTTGATTATACGGCACGCCTGACTCGGTGCCGCGCCCACAGCCTGCTCCGGACCGGGGCCACACTCGGATATCTTGTCGGGTCGTAGTTTACAGATCGGTTCGGTATCGGCACCCCAAAATGCACAGTGGAAACGGGTCTTTCACGGGTCGGGTATGGCAGTGGAAACGGGGTCTTAGAGTCCATATGCACAGTCTGCATAGACCTGGAGAAACGCTCGTCTGTCCCGGAACTTGGTACAGACATTCTTTAGCAGAAGTTATTGAGGGTGTCAGAGTCTGGGGATTGTAGAGGCATCTGTGTCTTTTTCTTCTTCTTCTTCTTAGGGGTTGTTGGCACATGCCATCTAAATAAAGAGAAGCGCGTCCTACTTTTATATATATGTACATATAGTTCTTTCCTTATACCTTTTCTCTTTTCCCTGCTTTTTATACATTTTAATATACATTCTCTTTCTCCATTTCTTTTTCTCTCTTCTACCTTCAAAATATAATTTTCTGTTGCTACTTCAATTTCTATTTCCCTTAACTTTCTGTTTAATATGTTTCTTTGCTGAATATATGTATTGCATTTCCTGAATATATGTTCCGCTGTTTCTTTTTCCCCACAATTACTACATAAGCAATTCTGTTTTTCTCCTTCTACCTTCAAAATATAATTTTCTGTTGTGTCCTAACCTTAGTCTACCAATATTAGTTTCTTCCTCTTTGTTTTTCCCTTTCCCCATATGTTTGTATTTCCCTAATTTTGAGTGATTTCTATAATAAAATCTTCCCTTTCCACTGTTTCCCATTGTTCTTGCCATACACCCATTATCTTATCTTTAGTCACAGCATTCACCTCTGCAGGACTCACAGGTATTATTATGTATATTTGTTTATTTAGTTCTGCCTTTTTTGCTTCAAAATCCACAATTTCATTTCCTAACATAGCCGAGTGTATCCAGCCTTCAGAATATTTTTGCCATTTTTATGGCTAGAATGTAATGTCTGAATAATTTCATATATAATATCTATCCTGTCTCCTGTTTCCGATTCTAATGCCTGAATCGAGTTTAGAGACTCTGTAAAAATCACAATATCCTTTTCTTTCTATTCCTCTATGTTGTCTATGGCCACCGGCTCTGCAGTACATGCTGATAATTCATTTGATAATCTTCCTCTTTCACAAAGTTCACATTTTGGTATATATAAGCATATCCTGTTTTCCAGGGTCTTTTGATCCATCTGTGTATATCTCTAACATCGCTTCCATGTTTTTAACATATTCCTGTCCTTTTGTCTTATTTTCCATCTGATTTTCTTTCTTGCTAATCTTTGTTGCACAGTTCACATCTGTGTCTTTCTTTCCATGCCCTTTATAACGCTATAGACCCGCCCACTCCACCGCTAACCAACACAACCCACGCCTCCGACGCGAGCGGCTTATTGTTCCCATGACGACAGCAGTAAACCGTTTCTCTCCATTGAGCTGCTTCGTGGAAAGGTAAGCACAATTTTAGTTCAAATGTAAAATGCATTTCGGTAACCGTGTGAGATTTATGTTTTATTTATTCTGCTTATCGTTCACCCTCGCTATCTCTGTTTTAAAAAAATACAATACGTGACCCGAGTACTGCAAATTAACAGAAAAACAACTTCACCAAGTTTGTCAAAATACTCACTTTCACGGTTGATCTAAACGGTTAATTTGTTACCTGGGTTTAGCCATGTATTTATTATTATTATTATTATTATTATTATTATTATTATTATTATTATTATTTAGTTAGTTGTTTTACCTGTCACACACCAGGCGCTCATATCACAGTGTCTCTGTCTCTCTATTTATATTTTTAATTTAATCATTGCTAAGAAGACAGGTTTATTTTGTAGTAAATACCTGCACCATGTAGCCCATACTTATGGTTTTGTAAACAGGTAGGGCCTGCGTCCTCTCTGTATAATCGCAACTCTGCAGCCTGGTTACACATGCAAAGTACTGGGGGTCCGTCCCAAAGTGGAAAGAATTCACAACAAAATAAATGATATGTCCCGATAACAGACAAAAGCATTGTTTTCTAAATATAGAACATTTTCTTTTTCTTCACAATTCTCTTTCCCAAAGTGACCTCTCTACACGTATCTCTTAGACACACTCGCTGACGTCTGTAATCACACATCTCTCTGTGCAGCATCAGTTTGGCATTGCTGGTTTGCATGGCCAGCTCTGGAACTGCCTGCATCACTAAACGATTAGATATCTGCTCTTTCTGTTAAAGGCTTTCTTTATTAGGGAGTGTGTTTCTTTGTGAAAGACCGGAACTCCTCCTCCACTGGGGACTTGTACCACAGAAGTCACACTCGATACACACATATCTCCTGATGCCTCCTCTTCATCAGTCATGCAGTCACACCCTTGAGCAGCTTTCTTCAAGACACCGAGAAAGAAATACTTCTAGTGCAAACATTGCTTCTAGTTTTCCAGCAGATTCCGTTATGCTCCCTTATCAAAGTTGCTCACAGTAAAATGATAGAGTAGCAACGCATTGCAAAGCACACAGTGGATAAGCGTTGTAACGAATAGCACAGTATGGTAAAGAATATGAAGAAACATGGCAAACTGGTAAATTCAGTGTAATCATGGGAAAAACATTGAGGCAAACTGCAACAATGCTGTACAAAAATATTGTGCTAAACTGTTGTAAGGGTTGTGATGAATTGCTTTTGTTTTTCCTTCGAGGCAGAGCTTCATGATGGGAGCCTCACTCAGCAGGTGCTCTCCAGCCCTGAGCTGTGGCCGCTGTCAGTGTATCTGTGGGGTGTGGGGGTCTCTTACTATTAAAGAGATGTCACTTCGTGCAGGCCGGGGTCTGCCTCCTAACTGAGAAATTATGTGGTTTCACTAGCAGACACCCTACACACGACTTATTAACTTATTATAAATCACACCAATAAAGATTGGATTCAGGAACTGCCTTTAAACATACAATGTGTTGCTTTTTAACTAAGTTCTATGCAGGGGATGACATCACTGTAGACTGATGCTGGAATGCTGCCAGTCCCTGCCGGTGATTGGCTGGTTTCTCCCATGTAATTCACAATGGCCTCTCTCCCGCAGATTTGCATCAGGAGCGGCGCTGCACTGACACAGGAAGTGATGTCGGACCAGGAAGATGGAGAGGAGAGGCTGACAGAGGAACAGGAAGAGGAGCAGGAAGAGGAAGTGCCAGCCCTCAGGGATTCAGAGCAGGAGGGGGTGAAGAAGGAAGGGCAGGAGGGAGAGGAGGAGGAGGTCAAGCCTGAAGAGGAAGAGGTAAAGTCACTGGACTCTCTCTCTGTGTGTGAGTGTGGAATAGGTGACATCATGACACTGTCTCTCTGCTGAGTGTGAAAGAGGTGACATCACTGACACTGTCTCTCTGTGTGAGTGTGGAAGAGGTGACATCACTGACACTGTCTCTCTGTGTGTGAGTGTGGAAGAGGTGACATCACTGACACTGTCTCTCTGTGTGTGAGTGTGGAAGAGGTGACATCACTGACACTGTCTCTCTGTGTGTGAGTGTGGAATAGGTGACATCACTGACACTGTCTGTCTGCTGAGTGTGGAAGAGGTGACATCACTGGCACTGTCTCTCTGTGTGAGTGTGGAAGTTTGGGCATCTGTCTGTCAGTGTGTGTGTGTGTGTGTCTGCCTACCTACCTGCCTGTGACTATCTGTCTCTGTGTGTGTCACTGTTTCTATCAGTGTGTCAGTATGTGCGTGCGTGTGTGTGTGTGTGTGTCTGTGCCAGTCTGTCTGTGTGTGTGTCATTGTTTCTATCAGTGTGTCTTGTATGCCTGTGTGTGTCACTGTTTCTGTCAGTGTTTCAGTTTGTATGTGTGTGTATGTCTTTGCCAGTCTGTCTGTGTGTGTCACTGTTTCTATCAGTGTGTCAGTATGTGTGTATGTGTGTGTGTGTGTGTCTGTGCCAGTCTGTCTGTATGTGTGTGTGTCACTATTTGTATCAGTGTGTCAATATGTGTGTGTGTGTGTATCTGTGCCAGTCTGTCTGTGTGTGTGTCACTGTTTCTATCAGTGTGTCAGCGTGTGTGTGTGTCACTGTTTCTATCAGTGTGTCAATATGTGTGTCTGTGCCAGTCTGTCTGTGTGTGTGTCTCTTTCTGAGTGTCTGTGTCTCTCTACCCCTGCCTCTCCCTGTTTTCTGTATCTCTGCATGTCCCTGTGTGTGTGTCTCTCTCTTCCCCTGTCTGTGTGTGTGTGTATTTCTCTATGTCCCTGTCTGTCTCTGTCCCTGTCTCTGTGTGTGTGTGTGTCTCTGTCCTTGTCTCTCTCTCTGTGTTGGGGCCGCAGTGGCTCAGCTAGCTGTGTTCTCGCCCAGGTTGTGGAGTGTCCTCTCTCAGTGGAGATGGTGGGGGAGGGCCTGACTCTGCTGTGCAAGGTCGGGAACGGGCTGGGGCACGCCTACACACGGCTGGATGTGAAGGAGAGGTGAAGAATAACCAGCATTAGGATCAGGATTGAGGCAATACTACTGCTGATAAAAATAACACTGCTGCAGTACGGATAGAGCAACACTACCACTGGCACTGCTACTGCTACTGCTGCTGCTGCTGCTACTACTACTACTACTAATAATAATAATAATAATAATGACACTACAATACTAATAGAATAGTACTACCACTGCTACTGCTACTAGTAATAATATACAAATAATAATAATAATAATAATAATATACAAATGATTTCTTTCACAATAATACAGTCAATTCTCGTGAATACGAATTTCAAGGGACCAAAAAAAAAGTGTATTATCAGGAATCTAAGCCAAATGCATATTGTCAGTATTTCTTGAACACTGCACTCAATCACTATGGCCACTCAAAATGCAAGACAGGATCTGTAGTCCCAGAAGAGCACTAAAATACAGAAAAGAGCCGCTGATCTGGAAGCCAGTTCATACATCTACCACTGCACTCAGCTGTTCGAACCAGGATGACGTTTTATTCAATTTCTTCTAAAATAATCTGCACCAACAGTAAATTCGTGTTCAGTGAATTCATATTAAAAGAAGTCATTTACAATAAACCACTGCTAAATTTGGCTGGGACTCTGTAGAAAATTCGTAGTATCAGGAAATCTGTCTAATCTGATTCATTTTAATGAGAATTGACTGGAATAATAATAATAATAATAATAATAATAATAATAATAATCGTTAGACCACTATTTCTACTTCTACTAATACTAATGATTTAATTAATAATTGTAACCTTGAAAAAGAACACTACATTTCCCATGGTGCTGTGTGCTGGCCCTGCACAGTGGTGGTGGGGGCTCATGGGAGTTGTAGTCTCCTGACGGCTTTCTTTTGCAGGGGTGTGACAGAGCTGTCTGCGCTCGCAGCCCTTCATTCACGTCAGGTTTCTGGACGTGTCACAGAACCAGCTCCGCGACCTCTCACCCCTCACTTCCCTCACACACCTGCTCTGGATCAAGGCCGACGGGAATCAGCTGACTGGGTTCAAAGGTCAGCCGCTGGGGGAACTGCCCTACCTGCAGTGGCTCAGCCTTGCATCAAATAAGATCCGGGGGCTGGAGGGGCTAGGCGGAGCTCTGCTGGAGTACCTGAACCTGACCGGTAAGAACAGGGACCTGGGCAAACAAACCAGTAATTCTCTCAGTAACCATCTCATTGACCACAGCATTGTAACCCTCCCAGTATGACCATCTCAGCCCTCCCAGTAACCCTCCCAGTGTCACCACAGCATTGTAACCCTGCCAGTGTGATCATAGCATTGTAACTGTCTCCCAGTAACCCTCCCAGTGCGATCATAGCATTGTAACTCTCCCAGTATGCACAGCATTGTAACCTTGCCAGTGTGATCATAGCATTGTAACTCTCCCAGTGTGATCATAGCATTAACAACCTCCCAGTGTGATCACAGCATTGTAAATCCCAGTGTGATCATAGCATTAACACCCTCCCGGTGTGATCACATCATTGTAACCCTGCCAGTGTGATCATAGCATTGTAACTCTCACAGTGTAATCACAGCATTGTAACTCTCACAGTGTGATCACAGCATTGTAACTCTCTCCCACTGTGATCATAGCATTGTAACTCTCCCTGTAACTCTCCCAGTGTGATCACAGCATTGTAACCCTCCCAGTGTGATCACAACATTGTAACTCTCCCAGTGTGATCACAGCATTGTAACCCTCCCAGTGTGATCACAGCATTGTAACTCTCCCAGTGTGATCACAGCATTGTATCTCTCCCAGTGTGATCACAGCATTGTAACTCTCCCAGTAATTATCCCAGTGTGATTACAGCACTATAACTCTCCCAGTAACCCTCCCAGTGTGATCACAACATTGTAACTCTCCCAGTAATTCTTCCTGTGTGATCACAGCATTGTAACTCTCCCAGTAACCCTCCCAGTGTGATCACAACATTGTAACTCTCCCAGTAATTCTTCCTGTGTGATCACAGCATTGTAACTCTCCCAGTAACCCTCCCAGTGTGATCACAGCATTGTAACCCTCCCATTGTGATCACAGCATTGTAACTCTCCCATTGTGATCACAGCATTGTAACTCTCTCCCACTGTGATCACAGCATTGTAACTCTCCCAG
The DNA here is from genome assembly GCA_030684275.1 of Acipenser oxyrinchus oxyrinchus. Lineage (NCBI taxonomy): Eukaryota > Metazoa > Chordata > Actinopteri > Acipenseriformes > Acipenseridae > Acipenser > Acipenser oxyrinchus. Next base: position 16,524,320 of record CM060261.1, on the reverse strand, counting down.
TGTGATCACAGCATTGTAACCTCCTTTTTGAAAGCATATGACTCTAGCGGCTTGAGCGTCTTGTGAGAAGCCCCCCTGCGGTAGAATGTTTCATTCCTCCTCTTCCCTCCTCAGTGAGCACACATTGTGAATGAAGCCCCCCTGTGGTAGAATGTTTCATTCCTCCTCTCCCCTCCTCAGTGAGCACACATTGTGAATGAAGCCCCCCTGTGGTAGAATGTTTCATTCCTCCTCTCCCCTCCTCAGTGAGCACACATTGTGAATGAAGCCCCCTTGTGTTAGAATGTTTCATTCCTCCTCTCCCCTCGCAGGGAATCTCATCCAGCAAGTCTCTGGGCTGGATTACAGCTGCCTCTCCAACCTGGTGTGTTTGGAGCTCCGAGGAAACCAGCTGGAATCCACCGAGGGACTGCACCTGCCCAACCTGCGGCGCCTCTACTTGGTACGATCCGGGGATAGGGGGACAGGGAGGGGCAAAATATCAGGAGGGGGGGTTAGGGAGAAGGAGAAATGGTAGCTACTTTACTTTAATATAATAAGATAAAATAACACTGATGAAGACAGTAGAGCCCAAACTCTCGTCTGCTTGACTCAGTCTCTTCCAGTTTCAGTAACACTGATGAAGGCACTATGCTTGTCTGTATGACTTGGTATCTTCCAGGAGGTGTAACTGTGCTCCCCTCTTTCTCAGTATTAACCCTGTTCTCCCTCTCTCTCAAATTTAAATTCAAATTCAAATTCAAAAAAGGTTTTTTTGGCATGACAAAATAAAATTAAGTTTTGCCAAAGCAGTTGAACAACAAACATTAATAGAGACCCAATACAAACAGATAACCCCCCTGTTATAATCAGGGTTCATAAGGGGACCCCAAACTTCACTATCATACAGAAGAATTGGCACAGAGCAGGAATTTAATTTCTGTCATGTAGAGTGAGTCCAGGGGCTGCAGACTGCTCCAACATCGTGGCCAACTCATTAATATAGATGCTGAACAGTGTTGGGCTCAGACTGCAGCCTTGTCTCACTCCACGACCTTGGGTGAAAAACTCTTTACTTTGGTTGCCAATTTTCATAGCGCACTTATTCTCTGTGTACATTGACTTAATGATGTCATAGACTTTACCCCCTACACCGCTTTCAAGAATTCGGAGGAATAGACCTGGATGCCAAATTAAGTAAAAATGCCTTTTTTAAATCTATAAATCTCTCTCTCTCTCTCTCTCTCTCTCTCTCAAATTCAAATTCAAATTCAAAGGTGCTTTATTGGCATGACCATTATTTACAGTATTGCCAAAGCAATGTATACACAGTACATCATCTGAACATTAAATAGACAATAACACTGATGAGAATAATAATGATAATAATAATGGTAAACAAATATAAATAATAACCACGTTATTAATAATTTAACAATAACAACAATGAAATATAACAAGATTTGAACTAATGTAGAGTGCTCACTGTTTGTCCCTCAGGCTGTGACAGGCGGCTGTGTACTGGGCTGCCAGTTGGACACAGCTGGACTCCTCTCCGAGGAGGATTGGGAGTTTTGAGAGTCTGGCAGGTCTGGGAATGTTTTGCAGAGATTTTTTATTTGTGGGAAGAAAGTTTCCCTTATTTCTGTGTATTTTGTACACTGCAGTAGAAAGTGCATCTCTGTCTCTACTTGTTGGAGTTGACAGTGATGACACAGCCGGTCCTCTTTGGGCAGCCAGGTCTGCCTGTGTCGGCCTGTTTCTATGGCCAGGCTGTGCTCACTGAGCCTGTATTTGGTTAGGATCTGCCTCTGCTTGTTGTCTTTCACCCTGCTCAGGTATTCAGCCAGGGTGTAGTGTCTTTAGGGCCCGATAGCACTCTAATTTGCTTTGTGTTTTTGTGTGTGTGTCCCAATAGGTGAGGTAGTTTTGTTTGTGTTGTGTTATAATTTGGTTAACTCGAATTGTCTGTGTTGGAGCAGTGCTGTCCTGAGGCTGGTTGGTGTTAGTGTGTGTTAGTGCAGTGAGCTTCAGGACCAGCTGGCTGAGGGACTCTTCTTTTGGCTCAGTTCTTGGTACTGCAGGGCTTTACTGTGGTAGGAGTTTGGGTTGCTTTGTTTTAGATGAAGCCAAAATTTAATTGCCCTTTTTGTATTGAGATCAATAATGGATATTGACCTAGTTCTGCCCTGCAGCGTTGTTTGGTGTTTTCTCTGTATTTGCAGGATGTTTTGCAGAACTCTGTGTGCAGGGCTTCTATTGGGTGTTTATCCCATTTAGTGTAATCCTGCTCTGTGAGCGGACCCCACACTTCACTGCCATAGAGGGCAATGGGTTTGATAACACTTTCAAAAATTTTGAGCCAAATTCTAATGGGGAGTTTTATATAAAGCTTTTTCTTTATGGAATAGAAAGCCCTGCAGGCCTTCTCTCTTAGTGCATTCACTGCGGGTTAAAGCTACCTGATGCGCTGATGTTTAGGCCCAGGTAGGTGTAGTGCATGCAGTGTTCTATTGTGGTGTGGTGTAGTGTGAAGATGTATCTACTTTCCTGATATCTGGGTTTTTCTGAAATATCATGATTTTAGTTTTGTTCATGTTTACTGCCAGGGCCCAGGTCTGACAGTACTGCTCTAGCAGTGACAGGCTCTGCTGCAGCCCCTGCTCTGTGGGCGACAGCAGGACCAGGTCATCCGCGTAGAGCAGGAATTTAATTTCAGTATCAAGCAGAGTGAGGCCAGGGGCTGCAGATTGCTCCAACACTGTGGCCAATTCATTGATGTAGATGTTGAACAGTGTTGGACTCAAACTGCACCCCTGTCTCACTCCACGCCCTGTGAGAAGAATTGTGTTCTTTTATTGCCAATCTTTACACCACATTTATTTTCCGTATACATTGATTTAATTGTGTCATAGGTTTTACCTCCTACACCACTTTGGAGGAGTTTATAAAATAATCCTTCGTGCCAGATTGAATCAAAAGCCTTTTGAAATCTATAAAGCAAGCAAATAATTTATTTTTGTTTTGGTTTACATGTTTGTCTATTAGGGTGTGTAGGGTGTAAATATGATCAGTAGTGCGGTGTTTTGGAAGGAAGCCAATCTGACTCTTACTCAAGACACTGTGTTCGGTAAGGAAGGCCAGTATCCGAGTGTTAATGATACTGCAGAATACCTTCCCCAGGTTACTGCTCACACAGATGCCTCGGTAGTTATTGGGGTCGAATTTGTCTCCACTCTTAAAGACAGGGGATATAATCCCTTGGTTCCAGATGTCAGGGAAGTAGCCCACACTTAGTATCAGGTTAAACAGTTTGAGCAGGGCCTCCTGCAGCTTAGGGCTGCTGTGCTTCAGCATCTCATTGGAGATGCTGTCTACCCCGCTGGCTTTCCTATTCTGGAGGGTCTGCAGTTTCTCTTTAAGTTCCTGCGCAGTGATTGGAGAGTCCAGTGGATTCTGGTTGTCTTTAATTGACAATTCTAGTTTTTCAGTTTTTCATAAATATTGTTTTGATCTAATGGTTGTTCATTGTGTGTTATGTTTTGATAGAGTTTTTCAAAATGGTTTTCCATATATTTCCATTTTGTATGGCCAATTCTTCTGGTTTTGATTTATTTAGTTTTTCCAATGTTCCCAGAATCGGTTTGAGTTAATGGACTCCTCGATTTCTGTCAGTTGCTTGTTGATGTGGTTATTTTTTTCTGTTTTAGTGTGCGTTTATAGTAATTTAGAGTTTCACAGTAGCTGAGGCGTAAATCTTGGTTGTCTGGTTGTCTATGTTTTGATTTGATAATTGCCTAAGTCTTTTCCTTATATTTTTACAATCTTCATCAAACCAATTTTCTTCTTTCAGTTTTTTCTTTTGAGTGTTCGAATTATTTTTAGTTTGGATTTTAAAGCTGCCTGTCTAAATATTTCATTCAGGTTTTCTACAGCTAGATTTACTCCCGTTTACTGTGAGTATGTGGTGTAACCAGAAAGGTGTTTAATAGTGATTGGATTTTTGGATGGCTGATTGCTTTCTGGTATTCTTCTGCACTGTTTGGAGCCCATCTGTAGGAATGATGGAGGTTATACAGCTTGCAGGGCTGTGTCTGTGTGTTGCTGGTCTGCTCTGTTCTTTTAAGGAACACAGTTATTTGACTGTGGTCTGACAGAGGAGATATTGGCCTGACAGTGAATGCACTAATAGAGGAAGGGTCTAGGTCAGTAATGGTGTAATCTACTACACTGTTGCCAAGAGCTGAGCTGTAGGTGTGTCTTCCTAAAGAGTCCCCTCGGATCCTACCGTTAATAATGTACAGGCCTAGGCCTTGACAGAGTTGCAGTAATTGTCTCCCACTTTGATTTATTTCTCTATCATAGCTGTTTCTCTGGGAGACAATAGGGCTGGAATATAGGGGTTTTGCCTGAATATATGTTGGTCTCCCTGTGTGCTGGTGAAGTCAGGCTGCTTGCCTGTCCTGGCGTTCAGATCTCCACAGATCAGAACATTTCCCTGGGCCTGGAAGTGGCAGATCTCTGTGTGGAGACTGGTAAAGGTTTCCTCACTATAGTATGGGGATTCTGAGGGGGATATATATTGCACACAGGAAGATTTCATTTTGTGCAGAGACAATATTTCTGCTGATTTTAAGCCACAAATGTGACTCTCCCGTTTAATTGGCTCTATTGAGTTGGTGAGCTCTGCTTTGTACCAAATGATTATTCCCCAGAGTCTCTGCCTCGTCTGACTGTGGTCTTTTTCAGTGAGGGCACTATGATCTCCCTATAGCCTGAGGGACAGTGAGTGGACACGTCTGCCCTGCACCATGTTTCCTGCAGGATGATGATATCCAGGCCTTTCACTCTCTCTATAAACTCTGGGGCTGTGCTCTTCAGCCCAAACACTGAGGAGCTCAGGCCCTGGATATTCCACATTGTGATGGACAAAGATTTAATCATATTTATATTTGCAATTATTTTTCTATTTTTTGTCTTAGAATTAAACAAAACATTTTGGAGAGAAAAAAAAAAAAAAAGATATATACAAATTTGTTTTGTAATAATTCACTAAATATTAATTATATTTACGTTTTGCTGCTGAAATCTCTCCATTACAATATATATATATACTTTTTTTCCCCTTTTCTCTTTTCCTTTCCTCCCTTTTTTTTTTTTTTTTTTTTACAATCTATTTAATTTTTTTTTAATAGTAGTGACTTAGCTCATAAGTCTTGTGCAGATGAGGTTCAGGAGGTGGTGAATCTCCTCCAGCTCTGTGCTCCCAGTCCCTGCTGGTCTGCTGAGGGCCATGGCGTAGCTGTGAGCCTGCTGCTGGGATGGCTGGGCTGGGTGCTGGAATGGGCTGGCAGGACCGGACCTGGGTCCGCTGGGCTGGGCTGGGCTGGGCCTGGGCTTTCTGGGCTGGGCTGGGCTGGACAGGTGCGGTTGTGTTGTCCAGGCTGTGGGCGGAGGCTCCTGGGGGCCCACCTGGCTGTCTGTGGGCTGTGCTGCGGTCTGTGGGCGTTGAGGCCTCTCCTGTTGCCGTGTTGGGGGCTGGCTGGGTCTCGGCCCAGGGTGGCGTCTTTCAGGGTCTTTGCAAAGATGCTGACTCCCGCTGGTGCAGGTGCACGTGGTCGTACAGGTGTTGCAGCCCGAGGGTGGGGTGGTGTGCCAGGTGCACGTTGGGTAGTAGAGCGCACCCTCGGGAGACTTCAGCGTTGATCTTCTGGATGGTGTATTGGTGGAAATCCTTTCTGGGCAGCAGGGTGGAGATGATGATTTTTGAATCGCGGAAATTCCTGGGTGGCCCTCTCCGCCACTCTCCTGATGGACTTGGCCACGTTCTCCTGCTGGGCCCTCAGATCATTGGTGCCTGTGTGGATGATTATGTGTCCGGGGAGCCGAGGGTGGACTCACACAGAGCCTCCAGGGCCTTCTCTGTGGTCGGACACCAGATCTTGGACACTGTGTGTTTTGGGAAGAGCCACTTCTCATCGATGTATTTCCGTTGGAGTCCATCAGCAGGGCGATCTCGGTGTTGCGGTGCTTTGCTGCCGGTCTGCCCGAGGGTCGGGGCTGTGCCTGGGTCAGCGTGTGTGTTGGGAGTGTTCTGTGTGCTGTTCGTGTGTGTGTGTGTGTGTGTCAGGCTTTGTGTGATTGCCAGTGTGTCTGGCTGGGGGCTGTCGGTGTTGTCTGTGTGTGTGTGTGTCGGTGTGTCAGTGTGTTTGGCTGGTGTGCTGTGTGTGTGTGTCAGTGTGTCCTTGCAGGCTGGGGTTGGGGGCACTGTGCTGTCTGGGTTGCTGTGCCTCCTGCAGGGCTGTGGGGGACTGTGAGTGTGTGCAGTTGCTCCCTCAGGCTCTGTACTGTTTTGTCTCTGTGCTGCAGCTCCTCTCTCAGTCCGGTCAGTTCTCTTCTCAGGGTTTCCCTGTCCTGCTGCAGCTCCTTCACCTCTGCCTTCAGTTCCCTGAATGAGGCTTTATATTCGTTCTTGATCTGACTGGTCTGGTCTTTCAACTGCTGTGTGATGTCGCTCTCTGTGAGCCTGGCCCGGACTAGCTCCCTGAGCTCTGTCAGCTCCACCTCTAGCAGGGAGAGGCTTGCCTTCATGATTGCCACTGTGCTGTGGAGCTCCGGGGCTGGGTGAGGAGGGGCTGGCTATCTCCAGGGACTGTGCTCTCCTCTGCTGGGACAGTGGGGACTGGGGCTGTGCTGTCAGTGCTGCGGGCAGGCTGTGTGCTGTCAGGGACAGGGCTTGCTGCTGTAGGTGTCCCTGTGTTTTGGCTCTTTGGTTTTGCAGACTCAGCCAGCTCTTTTAAGGCCAGGAAATTCTCCTCAAAAGACACCAGGCTGGCCTCACTGCCCTGTATCATGATAGTGCCGTTCTGATACAGATTTACTGTGAACACTGTGTGGTGTGAGTCTGCGTCTTCCCTTATTTTCAACTGTCTCCCCTGGCAGATGCCTCCCTTTTTACATGTACATACATTTTACATATGGCTGTGTGCCAGGCGTCTGTGTGCTCAGTGAAGAGGAGCAGGTTAGTGGTGACAGTGTTTTCTCCAGCCTGGAAGCAGTCAGCAATGAGAGTCTCTGGGCTCTCTCTCAGCACTCTGTGCTTGTGTTGTTTCCTGGCCTGAGCGCTCTTCACCTCCCCAGGGGTGGAACACAGGGCTCAGGGGGCGGGGCTGCATTACTGCACTGCTCAATGTATCCATTTCCAACCGTCAACCTCACACACCAACTGCCACTTCTCACACAGGCTCACTTTAAAATGGATTGAATTTAATTTAAAATAAGGTGAGAGGCTTACCTTTTATAACTCAAAGTCCAGATAATTTGCTGTTTTCTTAGCAGTTTTTCTGTTCTTTCTTTGATTGTATACTCTGTCCTTTTCCTTTCTTTTCCTTTCTTTTTCTTTCTTCTTTCTTTTCCTTTCTTTTTCTTTCTTTCTTTCTTTCTTTTTCTTCTTTCCTTTCTTTCTGTCTTTCTTTTTCTTTCTTTTTTTTCTTTCTTTCCTTCTCTCACTTCTCTGCTGTTAGTTCATCTCTTCTGGTCCTGTTTTTGTCTTTATAGTTTTACTTTATTTATTTTTTAGTGTTTTGAAATATATATATTTTTGAAAATAGTCTCTAATTGTACTCTTTGTTTTTACTGAAATAAAAATAACATTTCTCCAGTGTTTATTTCATTCTAAGACAATAAATATTTTGTATATTTAGGAGCTCATGTTAAGCATGTCTCTCCCTCTGTGTCTCTCTCTCTCTCTCTCTCTCTCTCTCTCTCTCTCTCTCAGTATTAACCCTGCTCCTCTCTCTCAGGCTCAGAACCTCATTAAGCGGCTGGAGGGTTTGGCTCATCTGGAGAAGCTGACCACGCTGCACCTGAGAGACAACCAGTTGGAGTCCCTGCAGGGGTTCAGTGCGGGAATGAGAGCTCTGCAGTACCTCAACCTACGGTAGGTGTGCTGGGAGTCAGGAGGGACAAACTTGATATTCTCTCATATCTGCAGTATCTCTCTCTCTCTCTCTCTCTCTCTCTCTCTCTCTCTCTCTCTCTCTCTCTCTCTCTCTCTCTCTCTCTCTCTCTCTCTCGAGGATTGTGGGATTGTGGGAGGAGCCAGGTGGTGAGTGGAGCGCGGGAGTTGTGATTCAGGAGAATCTAAGCTTTTGCAATTTATTTATATATATTTATATTTTTGTGTTTTATGTAAATTTTGTTTGTCGGTTTAGCGTAATAGTGGTAGTATATTTGTGAGTCATTGTTGTTTGTTTAGCTGATCGTAGATCAGCAGAAACGCCGATATGGCGTGTAGTTCGGGGAGGGGTGCTGACTCGCCGCACGGCTGCCGCTGTGTGCCTGATGTCGGGGTGTCGGTGGAGGAATGCCTGGTGGCGATAGGAGAGGTTGTGGGCTTCAATAAAATAAAATCAGCTTCAAGGATGAATAAAGCTCTAGTCATTTTTTTAACTGATTTGGATTTGGTAGATAAGCTAGTGGAGGAGGGGTTTAGTGTGCAGGGGTCTTTTATTGAAGTTTCACCTTTAGTGACACCCGTAACCAAAGTAATACTGTCTAATGTCCCTCCCTTCTTAAAAACGAGTTACTGGAAAGAGAGCTAGCAAGATATGGAAAATTGATGTATCCCATTAAGACGATCCCTCTAGGATGTAAAACTCCCAGTGTTAAACATGTCTTGTCTTTTAGAAGACAAGCGTTTATTTTACAACACGATCCTAATTTAGTTATTGAAGTAGCGTGGAACTTTAATGTCGAGGGACGAATTGTGTTGTTTTTGCCAGTTCTGATACAATGAGGTGTTTTAAATGTGGAGCTCAGGGACATCAAAGAAAACAGTGTCCGAGAAACAGGGATCGGGCTGAAGCAGAGCAGGATAAGGGAGCTCCTGGCGGGGAGGAGGCTAGGGGCGATCGGGGAGAGCGGGAGGACGAGCAGCCCCCGGAGCCAGCACAGCCCGAGACGGCGGAACCAGCAGAGCCCGAGGTCGCGGTGCCTGAAGCAGCAGAGCCCGAGGCAGCGGTGCCTGAAGCCGCGGTGCCTGAAGCAGCAGCGTCAGCCGTGTCTGAAGCAGTGTCGACACCGCAGCATAAGAGACACAGTCAAGCGCAGACAGCCTCAGGGCAAGAGACTGGACAAAGCCAAGAAGAGTTTGAAATGGTGGCGAAAAAAAGAAAAAGAAAAACAAACCGTCTGAAGAAGGAGAGCCCAAGCGAGACCCTGGGTTAGTGTTTGTGGGCAGCGGGAGAAGACTCAGTCCCCGGCGTGAAAGTTGCGGAGAGCGGAGGCGATCCCCAACCGATGCCTGAAGAGGAACTGACGTCTTCCCGCAGGCTGTGCCACCTTGCCCTGAGGAAGAAGGCACAAGCACAGAACTGCCCCAGTCTGACTACGAGACAGGTAGCAAGGCAGGAGGGGCACCGAGGCTGAAGCTGAGGCTGTGGAGAGCGGCGAGGCCGCTGAAAAAGATGGGGCAGACGGCGAGGAAGACGAGGGCATGTACGAGTCGGATGACGGGGCTCTCTGATTCCTCGCTAATCTCGGACGTCCCTGACAGCCAACCCGTCAGGAGAAAACTCTATACACTGCAGTACATTTGCAACTTTCTTGACAGTACTAAAGGTAAGAGGGAGTGGACATTAAAAGTTTTTTCCGATTTAAAATTGTTTTACATTCTGCGCATGTAGTCTCCAGGAAGTCCACACTTGAGGAGCTAGATCAGCAGAAGAGATACCGTTTAAAAACTAGTACAGACGGTAAAGAAAATGTTACGTTCAAAAACATTATTTTAAAATGGATTTTTGTATTACGACTTTTTATTGCTTTTTTAGTGTTTGTTTTAACTTGATGGTCTTAAATATTCTAACCGCCATGGAAAAGTCTATTTTATTTCTTTTAACGTTAATGGCTGTAGACAGTCTTTTAAAAGAGCACAGTTATTTGATTTTTAAAGCAGAAAAGGGCTGGGGTTGTGTTGCTGCAGGAGACGCACACTGAGCAGGAGAATGAGGCGGTCTGGCGGTCAGAGTGGGGAGGTCAGTGTGTGTTCAGTCACGGCTCCAGCACCAGCGCGGAGTAGCGGTGCTTTTAAATCAGACCTGGCTGTCACAGTAAAGCAAGTAGAAGAGATTGAGAAAGGGCGGCTTTTAAAAGTACAAACACAAATGGCTGGTTTTAACTTTACTTTTATAAATATTTATGCACCAAATACAGGAAGAGAAAGAACTGTATTGTTTAATAAGTTGAATCAGACCATTTTAAAATGCAATAATAATGACGTATTAGTGGTTGCGGGTGATTTTAATTGTACTGTGGATTTTACAAAGGATAGGAATACTGAGGAGCCACATCCTCAATCCTCCAGAGACCTAACTGCAGTTTTACAGTCCAGTGACCTGGTTGACGTATGGAGATGTTTGCACCCTCATGCTCGACAGTACACCTGGTCCCAGTCTCGTAATAATTACACATCTAGAGCACGACTGGACCAGCTTTATTCATTCCGTTGTCACCTCAATTTTTTGTAGGGGCAAGTATCATTCCTAATAGTCTGTCAGACCACCACTGCCTGTTAGTTACTGTACTTATTCCAACTGAAGCACATAAATCCTCTTATTGGCATTTTAACATTCAATTATTAAAAGACTGTAAATTTGGAATTATTTTTAAAGAGTTTTGGAAAATCTGGCAAAAACAAAAGAACAATTATCAAGATTTAAGGCAGTGGTGGGACATTGGGAAAAAACAAATTAAAATTTTTTGTCAGCAGTACACCCTGGAGGCAACCAGGTCACTGGACAAAGCAGTCAGGGAGTTAGAGAGAGACATTCTAAATTTAGAAAATAACGAAGATCACTCCAATGAGCAAACATTCCAAAAATAAAAGAGAAAAGAAATGTGCTGGGCAGCTTGCTGGAGGAGAAGGTGAAGGGGCGTTGGTGCGTTCTCGCTTCGTGGAGCTGAGGGACATGGATGCACCCACTTCCTTCTTCTTTGGCCTGGAGAAAAGAGAGCATGCAGCCAGCAGCTGAGGTGTGTGCGAATGCCCTGCGGCAGAGAACTATACAGCAGAGAGGAGATCAGTGAGGCAGCTGTGCAGTTCTACAAGCAGCTATTCACTAAAGAACAATGTGATCCTGATGACACAGAGACCCTGTTCCAGGATCTACCCAGCCTGAGTGAGGAGGAGCAGAGAGGACTGGATACAGAGCTGACCTTCGAGGAACTGACCACTGCAATGACACAGCTCTCCAGCGGGAAGGCGCCTGGGATAGATGGCCTCCCTGCTGAGTTTTTCAAACATTTCTGGGGGTGATCGGGAGGACTTCTTCCAGGTGCTGAAGGAGAGTCTGGAGAGGAAAGAACTGCCTCTCAGCTGCCGCAGGGCAGTGATCACACTGCTGCCCAAGAAAGGAGACCTCTGCCTTTTAAAGAACTGGAGACCTGTTTCGCTTTTATGTGCAGATTCGAAAATAATTTCTAGATGTCTCGCAAATAGACTTAAAAGGTTTTAAGTACAGTAATACATAAAGATCAAAGCTATTGTATCCCAGGAAGATCTATTTTTGATAACCTGTTTTTAATTAGAGATTTTTAACTTTGAGTGAAACATGTCATTTTAATGTGGGATTGGTCTCCCTTGATCAAGAGAAGGCTTTCGATAGGGTCGACCACACCTACCTTGTGAAAGTCCTGAGAGCCTTCGGGTTTGGCCCTGTTTTTATTTCCTACATTGAGCTTTTATATGCTAATGTTTTTAGTGTTTTAAAGATTAATAATGGGTTGAGCAAACCTTTCTCAGTGAGCAGGGGCATTAGACAGGGCTGCTCTCTGTCTGGCATGCTGTATTCATTGACAATAGAGCCACTGTTGCATCTTCTGAGGGGCAGGTTGTCTGGCTGGGCAGTGCCTGCCTCACCCGTCCCTGTCTCTGTGAAAGTATCGGCCTACGCTGATGATGTGAGCGTGTTTGTGTGCAGTGATGGGGACGTCCAGGCCCTGAAGGAGAGCTTGGCAGTATTTCAGAGAGCATCGTCAGCACGGATAAACTGGGCAAAATGCAACACCTTCCTGTCAGGCGGTTGGCAGGAGGGGGCCCCCACACTGCCTCAGGCCCTGCAATGGGACAGGACTGGGATTAAGGTGCTGGGGGTGTTCTTTGGGACAGAGCCGTTCATGCAGAAGAACTGGGAGGGCCTGGTGGATAAGGTGAGGGGCGGCTGCACAGCTGGCAGGGGCTGCTGGCTCAGCTGTCATTCAAGGGAGGGTCCTGGTCATCAATAATTTGGTGGCCTCAATGCTATGGCACAAGTTGACGTGTCTGGACCCCCAAGGGGAATGGTAGAGGAGATTCAGAGGATATTGCTGGATTTCTTCTGGAGCGGGAGACACTGGCTGAGGCCGGCAGTTCTGTACCTCCCCACTGATGAAGGGGGCAAGGCTTGGTCAGCATTGCCAGCAGGGTGGCAGCCTTCAGACTGCAGGCAGTGAAAAGGCTCCTGTATGCTGAGGAAGGTGCTCACTGGAGAGAGATAGCCTTTTATTTTCTGAGACGAGTAGGAGGAATGGGGTTAGATCGGGGCCTGTTCTTAATTAATTTTTCCAGGTTAGATAAGACAGGTCTCCCTCTTTTTATGTTAATGTTTTTAAAATGTGGCAAACAGTAAGAGTGGAGAGGGAGAAAGGGTCACTAGAGGAGCCCCTCTTCTTTAATCCGTTTTTCCCATTCATTTTTTCAGTCGGAGGTGCTGTGTGCCAGTTTTGTTAAGGCCGGTATAACCCGACTGGCCCACCTGATTGAGTCAGGCCACCCCTCTTGGATCTCAGCGGCTCAGCTGGCCGGACGGCTGGGCTGGCGCTCGGAGAGGCTGGCTGAGAAAATAATTAATGAGCTGAAGAACTCTCTCCCCCCGAAACTCAAGGAGGTTTTGGGAGAGGGGCTAGCTGGGGGTCAGAGCAGGGAGGGGACCCCTTTTTCCCTGTAATTTTTTATCCCCAGGTTTAGGTGAGGAAGAGGGCGGGGAAGGAGTGAGGATAGGGAAAGTGGAGAGAGTAAGAAATATAGCTCTCCACACAGCAGAGGGAAAAACTATATGAGCTGCATGTTAAAACAGTCCAGTCCAAGCAGCTAAAAGGGCTTGTAGACACAAAGTGGAGAAGCCATTTACAGGCAGCAGAAGAAAGAGAGCCAGTGTGGAGGGTCTTATACAAACTGCCCTTAACTAAAAGAGTAGGGGACCTGCAGTGGAGGATTTTGCATTGTGCCGTGTCTACGGGACGGTTCCTCCACAGAGTGGACCCCACTATCAGTGCGGAGTGCTGTTTCTGTGGGGAGGAGGAGACAGTGTTCCACACCTTCAGTGATTGTGTCAGGCTGGGGTCGTTTTTCATCTCTTGCAGGCGCTCCTGCAAGCTTTTGGGGTGATTTTTAGCAAGGAGATTTTTATTTTTGGGTTCCCCTATAGTTTTAAATCAAGGAATAGGAGTGTTTTAATTAACTTTATTTTAGGGCAGGCAAAATTGGCCATTTTAAAATCCAGGAAAAATAAGATTTTAGAGGCAGGACTAACAGATGTTGTCCGATTGTTTCGTATTTTAGCAATCAGCCGTGTAATGGTGGATTTTAATTATTTTAAAATGGTCAGTAACCTGGAGGGCTTTCAGGAGAGGTGGTGTGTGGGAGACGCCTTGTGCTCATTGAGTGAGGAGGGTGAGCTGCTGTTTAACTTCTAGGTTTCTTTATATTTTGTTTTATTATTTTTACAGTGTTTATTACTTTACTATTAATCTGTTTTACAGGAAAACACTGTTTAATTTTTTGGCTTTTTGTGTTTTATTTATATTTTATGATCCTTTTATTTGGTTCAAATCTGTTGTTAAAGGAGAACATGTGTTGATTTTATGCTGATGCGTTGGGGAGGTTTTGGCTGTTCCCGGAGCCAGCAAGTATCTTAATCGTTTACCTTTTATTATTGTTATTGAATGGATTTTAATTGCAATGATTTAATAAAGGATCTTAAAAGTCAAAAGTCTCTCTCTCTCTCTCTCTCTCTCTCTCTCTCTCTCTCTCTCTCTCTCTCTCTCGAGGATTGTGGGATTGTGGGAGGAGCCAGGTGGTGAGTGGAGCGCTGGAGTTGTGATTCAGGAGAATCTAAGCTTTTGCAATTTATTTATATATATTTATATTTTTGTGTTTTATGTAAATTTTGTTTGTCGGTTTAGCGTAATAGTGGTAGTATATTTGTGAGTCATTGTTGTTTGTTTAGCTGATCATAGATCAGCAGAAACGCCGATATGGCGTGTAGTTCGGGGAGGGGGTGTTGACTCGCCGCACGGCTGCCGCTGTGTGCCTGATGTCGGGTGTCGGTGGAGGAATGCCTGGTGGCGATAGGAGAGGTTGTGGGCTTCAATAAAATAAAATCAGCTTCAAGGATGAATAAAGCTCTAGTCATTTTTTTAACTGATTTGGATTTGGTAGATAAGCTAGTGGAGGAGGGGTTTAGTGTGCAGGGGTCTTTTATTGAAGTTTCACCTTTAGTGACACCCGTAACCAAAGTAATACTGTCTAATGTCCCTCCCTTCTTAAAAAACGAGTTACTGGAAAGAGAGCTAGCAAGATATGGAAAATTGATGTATCCCATTAAGACGATCCCTCTAGGATGTAAAACTCCCAGTGTTAAACATGTCTTGTCTTTTAGAAGACAAGCGCTTATTTTACAACACGATCCTAATTTAGTTATTGAAGTAGCGTGGAACTTTAATGTCGAGGGGACGAATTGTGTTGTTTTTGCCAGTTCTGATACAATGAGGTGTTTTAAATGTGGAGCTCAGGGACATCAAAGAAAACAGTGTCCGAGAAACAGGGATCGGGCTGAAGCAGAGCAGGATAAGGGAGCTCCTGGCGGGAGGAGGCTAGGGGCGATCGGGGAGAGCGGGAGGACGAGCAGCCCCGGAGCCAGCACAGCCCGAGACGGCGGAACCAGCAGAGCCCGAGGTCGCGGTGCCTGAAGCAGCAGAGCCCGAGGCAGCGGTGCCTGAAGCCGCGGTGCCTGAAGCAGCAGCGCCAGCCGTGTCTGAAGCAGTGTCGACACCGCAGCATAAGAGACACAGTCAAGCGCAGACAGCCTCAGGGCAAGAGACTGGACAAAGCCAAGAAGAGTTTGAAATGGTGGCGAAAAAAAGAAAAAGAAAACAAACCGCCTGAAGAAGGAGAGCCCAAGCGAGACCCTGGGTTAGTGTTTGTGGGCAGCGGGAGAAGACTCAGTCCCCGGGCGTGAAAGTTGCGGAGAGCGGAGGCGATCCCCAACCGATGCCTGAAGAGGAACTGACGCCTTCCCCGCAGGCTGTGCCACCTTGCCCTGAGGAAGAAGGCACAAGCACAGAACTGCCCCAGTCTGACTACGAGACAGGTAGCAAGGCAGGAGGGGGCACCGAGGCTGAAGCTGAGGCTGTGGAGAGCGGCGAGGCCGCTGAAAAAGATGGGGCAGACGGCGAGGAAGACGAGGGCATGTACGAAGTCGGATGACGGGGCTCTCTGATTCCTCGCTAATCTCGGACGTCCCTGACAGCCAACCCGTCAGGAGAAAACTCTATACACTGCAGTACATTTGCAACTTTCTTGACAGTACTAAAGGTAAGAGGGAGTGGACATTAAAAGTTTTTTCCCGATTTAAAATTGTTTTTACATTCTGCGCATGTAGTCTCCAGGAAGTCCACACTTGAGGAGCTAGATCAGCAGAAGAGATACCGTTTAAAAAACTAGTACAGACGGTAAAGAAAATGTTACGCTCAAAAACATTATTTTAAAATGGATTTTTGTATTACGACTTTTTATTGCTTTTTTAGTGTTTGTTTTAACTTGATGGTCTTAAATATTCTAACCGCCATGGAAAAGTCTATTTTATTTCTTTTAACGTTAATGGCTGTAGACAGTCTTTAAAAGAGCACAGTTATTTGATTTTTAAAGCAGAAAAGGGCTGGGGTTGTGTTGCTGCAGGAGACGCACACTGAGCAGGAGAATGAGGCGGTCTGGCGGTCAGAGTGGGGAGGTCAGTGTGTGTTCAGTCACGGCTCCAGCACCAGCGCTGAGTAGCGGTGCTTTTAAATCAGACCTGGCTGTCACAGTAAAGCAAGTAGAAGAGATTGAGAAAGGGCTGCTTTTAAAAGTACAAACACAAATGGCTGGTTTTAACTTTACTTTTATAAATATTTATGCACCAAATACAGGAAGAGAAAGAACTGTATTGTTTAATAAGTTGAATCAGACCATTTTAAAATGCAATAATAATGACGTATTAGTGGTTGCGGGTGATTTTAATTGTACTGTGGATTTTACAAAGGATAGGAATACTGAGGAGCCACATCCTCAATCCTCCAGAGACCTAACTGCAGTTTTACAGTCCAGTGACCTGGTTGACGATGGAGATGTTTGCACCCTCATGCTCGACAGTACACCTGGTCCCAGTCTCGTAATAATTACACATCTAGAGCACGACTGGACCAGCTTTATTCATTCCGTTGTCACCTCAATTTTTTGTAGGGGCAAGTATCATTCCTAATAGTCTGTCAGACCACCACTGCCTGTTAGTTACTGTACTTATTCCAACTGAAGCACATAAATCCTCTTATTGGCATTTTAACATTCAATTATTAAAAGACTGTAAATTTGGAATTATTTTTAAAGAGTTTTGGAAAATCTGGCAAAAACAAAAGAACAATTATCAAGATTTAAGGCAGTGGTGGGACATTGGGAAAAACAAATTAAAATTTTTGTCAGCAGTACACCCTGGAGGCAACCAGGTCACTGGACAAAGCAGTCAGGGAGTTAGAGAGAGACATTCTAAATTTAGAAAATAACGAAGATCACTCCAATGAGCAAACATTCCAAAAAATAAAAGAGAAAAGAAATGTGCTGGGCAGCTTGCTGGAGGAGAAGGTGAAGGGGGCGTTGGTGCGTTCTCGCCTCGTGGAGCTGAGGGACATGGATGCACCCACTTCCTTCTTCTTTGGCCTGGAGAAAAGAGAGCATGCAGCCAGCAGCTGAGGTGTGTGCGAATGCCCCAAGGCAGAGAACTATACAGCAGAGAGGAGATCAGTGAGGCAGCTGTGCAGTTCTACAAGCAGCTATTCACTAAAGAACAATGTGATCCTGATGACACAGAGACCCTGTTCCAGGATCTACCCAGCCTGAGTGAGGAGGAGCAGAGAGGACTGGATACAGAGCTGACCTTCGAGGAACTGACCACTGCAATGACACAGCTCTCCAGCGGAAGGCGCCTGGGATAGATGGCCTCCCTGCTGAGTTTTTCAAACATTTCTGGGGGTGATCGGGAGGACTTCTTCCAGGTGCTGAAGGAGAGTCTGGAGAGGAAAGAACTGCCTCTCAGCTGCCGCAGGGCAGTGATCACACTGCTGCCCAAGAAAGGAGACCTCTGCCTTTTAAAGAACTGGAGACCTGTTTCGCTTTTATGTGCAGATTCGAAAATAATTTCTAGATGTCTCGCAAATAGACTTAAAAAGGTTTTAAGTACAGTAATACATAAAGATCAAAGCTATTGTATCCCAGGAAGATCTATTTTTGATAACCTGTTTTTAATTAGAGATTTTTAACTTTGAGTGAAACATGTCATTTTAATGTGGGATTGGTCTCCCTTGATCAAGAGAAGGCTTTCGATAGGGTCGACCACACCTACCTTGTGAAAGTCCTGAGAGCCTTCGGTTTGGCCCTGTTTTTATTTCCTACATTGAGCTTTTATATGCTAATGTTTTTAGTGTTTTAAAGATTAATAATGGGTTGAGCAAACCTTTCTCAGTGAGCAGGGGCATTAGACAGGGCTGCTCTCTGTCTGGCATGCTGTATTCATTGACAATAGAGCCACTGTTGCATCTTCTGAGGGGCAGGTTGTCTGGCTGGGCAGTGCCTGCCTCACCCGCCCCTGTCTCTGTGAAAGTATCGGCCTACGCTGATGATGTGAGCGTGTTTGTGTGCAGTGATGGGGACGCCCAGGCCCTGAAGGAGAGCTTGGCAGTATTTCAGAGAGCATCGCCAGCACGGATAAACTGGGCAAAATGCAACACCTTCCTGTCAGGCGGTTGGCAGGAGGGGGGCCCCCACACTGCCTCAGGCCCTGCAATGGGACAGGACTGGGATTAAGGTGCTGGGGGTGTTCTTTGGGACAGAGCCGCTCATGCAGAAGAACTGGGAGGGCCTGGTGGATAAGGTGAGGGGCGGCTGCACAGCTGGCAGGGGCTGCTGGCTCAGCTGTCATTCAAGGGAGGGTCCTGGTCATCAATAATTTGGTGGCCTCAATGCTATGGCACAAGTTGACGTGTCTGGACCCCCAAGGGGAATGGTAGAGGAGATTCAGAGGATATTGCTGGATTTCTTCTGGAGCGGGAGACACTGGCTGAGGCCGGCAGTTCTGTACCTCCCCACTGATGAAGGGGGGCAAGGCTTGGTCAGCATTGCCAGCAGGGTGGCAGCCTTCAGACTGCAGGCAGTGAAAAGGCTCCTGTATGCTGAGGAAGGTGCTCACTGGAGAGAGATAGCCTTTTATTTTCTGAGACGAGTAGGAGGAATGGGGTTAGATCGGGCCTGTTCTTAATTAATTTTTCCAGGTTAGATAAGACAGGTCTCCCTCTTTTATGTTAATGTTTTTAAAATGTGGCAAACAGTAAGAGTGGAGAGGGAGAAAGGGTCACTAGAGGAGCCCCTCTTCTTTAATCCGTTTTTCCCATTCATTTTTTCAGTCGGAGGTGCTGTGTGCCAGTTTTGTTAAGGCCGGTATAACCCGACTGGCCCACCTGATTGAGTCAGGCCACCCCTCTTGGATCTCAGCGGCTCAGCTGGCCGGACGGCTGGGCTGGCCGGAGAGGCTGGCTGAGAAAATAATTAATGAGCTGAAGAACTCTCTCCCCGAAACTCAAGGAGGTTTTGGGAGAGGGGCTAGCTGGGGGTCAGAGCAGGAGGGGACCCCTTTTCCCTGTAATTTTTTTATCCCCAGGTTTAGGTGAGGAAGAGGGCGGGAAGGAGTGAGGATAGGAAAGTGGAGAGAGTAAGAAATATAGCTCTCCACACAGCAGAGGGGAAAAACTATATGAGCTGCATGTTAAAACAGTCCAGTCCAAGCAGCTAAAAGGGCTTGTAGACACAAAGTGGAGAAGCCATTTACAGGCAGCAGAAGAAAGAGAGCCAGTGTGGAGGGTCTTATACAAACTGCCCTTAACTAAAAGAGTAGGGGACCTGCAGTGGAGGATTTTGCATTGTGCCGTGTCTACGGGACGGTTCCTCCACAGAGTGGACCCCACTATCAGTGCGGAGTGCTGTTTCTGTGGGGAGGAGGAGACAGTGTTCCACACCTTCAGTGATTGTGTCAGGCTGGGGTCGTTTTTTCATCTCTTGCAGGCGCTCCTGCAAGCTTTTGGGGTGATTTTTAGCAAGGAGATTTTTATTTTTGGGTTCCCCTATAGTTTTAAATCAAGGAATAGGAGTGTTTTAATTAACTTTATTTTAGGGCAGGCAAAATTGGCCATTTTAAAATCCAGGAAAAATAAGATTTTAGAGGCAGGACTAACAGATGTTGTCCGATTGTTTCGTATTTTAGCAATCAGCCGTGTAATGGTGGATTTTAATTATTTTAAAATGGTCAGTAACCTGGAGGGCTTTCAGGAGAGGTGGTGTGTGGGAGACGCCTTGTGCTCATTGAGTGAGGAGGGTGAGCTGCTGTTTAACTTCTAGGTTTCTTTATATTTTGTTTTATTATTTTTACAGTGTTTATTACTTTACTATTAATCTGTTTTACAGGAAAACACTGTTTAATTTTTTGGCTTTTTGTGTTTTATTTATATTTTATGATCCTTTTATTTGGTTCAAATCTGTTGTTAAAGGAGAACATGTGTTGATTTTATGCTGATGCGTTGGGGAGGTTTTGGCTGTTCCCCGGAGCCAGCAAGTATCTTAATCGTTTACCTTTTATTATTGTTATTGAATGGATTTTAATTGCAATGATTTAATAAAGGATCTTAAAAGTCAAAAGTCTCTCTCTCTCTCTCTCTCTCTCTCTCTCTCTCTCTCAATTCAATTCAATTCAATGGTGCTTTATTGGCATGACTTACAATAGCAGGTGTTGCCAAAGCAATTATACAATACATACATGTATATATACAATGCATCATGAATACATATATATATAAACAAACTGATTTATAAAGTACAGTAAAAAAAAAAAACATATCACTACTAACAATAAACATGTATCAGGACAATAAGTATTTACATAATACATACATGCCTACATACACAACAACATACATACTGTATATACATAAGTGTGTGTGTCTCTGTGCAGAGCTCTCATTGTGTGTCCCTCAGTCTGTGACATGCAGACACATACTGGGCTGCTAGTTGGGCTGTGCTTCCCTCCTCTCCCAGGAGGATTGGGACTTTTTCAGGGTTGGTCATGTTTGGGAAATTTGGGAGGGAATTTGCAAATTTTTAAAATAAGTTTGTCTATTTTCAGAGTATTTCTTACATTGAAGAAGGAAGTGCATCTCTGTCTCGACCTCTCCTGTCTCACAGTGACCACAGAGCCTTTCTTCTTTAGGAAGCCAGGTCTGCCGGTGACGGCCTTTCTCTATGGCCAGGCTGTGGTCACTGAGCCTGTACTTGGTCAGGATCTGTCTCTGCTTTGTATCTCTGACAGTAGAGATACTCTGCCAGAGTGTAATCTCTTTTAGGGCCCGATAACAATCCAGTTTATTTTGAGATTTTGTTTCTGTGTCCCAATGTTTCAGATAGCAGTTTTGGTTAGTTTTATAATTTGGTTGACTCTGATTGGGGGCTGGTAAGCAGTGCTGACCTGAAGCTGGTTTGTTTTAGTATTATTAGTTGGGTTCAGTGCAGTGAGCTTCAGGGCCAGCTGGTTTAGAGGACTCTTTTCAGGGCTGAGCTCTTGGGTTTGCATGGCCTCATACTGGAGGGAGTCTGATTCACTTTTCTTTAGGTGCATCCAAAACTTTAGTGCTCTTTTCTTTATATTTATGAGTGTTGGGTAACGGCCTAATTCTGCCCTGCATGCATGATTTGGTGTTTTTCTTTGCACCTGTAGGATGTTTTGTAGAGTTCAGCATGCAGGGTTTCGATTGGGTGTTTGTCCCATTTAGTGTAGTCCTGTTGACTGAGTGGACCCCATATCTCACTACCATACAGCGCAATGGGCTGGATGACACTGTCAATTAATTTTAGCCATATTTTGATAGGAATATTTATTTTATAGAATCTTCTTTTGATGGCATAGAAAGCTCTTCTGGCTTTTTCCTTTAGTGCATTCACTGCTAGGTTAAAGCTCCCTGGCGCACTGATAGTCAGGCCCAGGTAAGTGTAGTCTGAGGTGTGTTCTAGTGTAGTGTTGTTTAGGGTGAAGTGGTATCTGTTTCCCTGAGTTCTGGCCTTTTTTGAAAAATCATTATTTTGGTCTTTTTAAAGTTTACTGCCAGGGCCCAGGTCTGACAGTACTGCTCTAGCAGTGCCAGGCTCTGCTGCAGCCCCTGCTCTGTGGGTGACAGCAGGACCAGGTCATCTGCGTAGAGCAGGAACTTGACTTCAGTGTCATGTAATGTGAGGCCAGGGGCTGCAGACCGTTCCAACATCGTTGCTAACTCATTGATGTAAATATTGAACAGTGTTGGACTCAGACTGCAGCCCTGCCTCACCCCGCCCTGAGTGAAGAAATCAGTTCTTTTGTTGCCAATTTTGACTGCACATTTGTTTTCTGTGTACATTGATTTTATTATATCATAGATTTTACCCCTACACCACTTTGAAGAATTCTGTAATATAAACCTTCATGCCAAATAGAATCAAATGCTTTTTAAAGTCAATGAAGCAGGCGAAAATTTTGCCTTTATTTTTTGGTGTGCGTGTTTGTTTATTAGGGTGTGTAGGGTGTAAATATGATCTGTTGTGCGGTGATTTGGTAGGAATCCAATTTGACTCTTACTCAGGACATTGTGTTCGGTAAGGAAGGCCAGTATCCGGCGTTAATGATACTGCAGAACACCTTCCCCAGATTACTGCTCACACAGATGCCCGGTAGTTGTTGGGGTCGAATTTGTCTCCACTCTTGTGAATTGGGGATATAAGCCCTTGGTTCCAGATGTCAGGGAAGTAACCAGTACTTAGTACCATGTTGAACAATTTAAGCATTGCCTCCTGTAATTTAGGGCTGCTGTGTTTGAGCATCTCAGTGCTGATGCTGTCAGGGCCGCAGGCTTTTCTGGTTTTCAGTGCCTGCAGCTTCTTAGTTAATTCTTGTAGGGTGATTGGAACATCAATTGTGTTTTGGTTATCTTTAATTGATTGTTCAAGTAATTTCAGTTTTTCTCTAGTTTCATTTTGTTTATCTGTTAGATCTTTTTGTTGAATATCTTTGTAAAGGTTTTCAAAATAATTTTTCCAAACTGTTCCATTTTGTATTGTCAATTCTTGTTGTTTTGTTGGGTTTAAATTGTTCCACATTTCCCAGAACTGATTTTGGTCAACAGATTTTTCAATGTCTGTGAGGGTTTTGTTTGTGTGTTTTTGTTTTTCTGTTTGAGGGTGTGTTTGTAGTGTTTTAGAGTCTCACAGTACCTCAGGCGTAAGTCTGTGTCTTGTGGTTGATGGTGTTTTTGATTAGATAATTTTCTTAGATTTGTTCGTATTGATTTACATTCATCATCAAACCATGACTGTGTGTGTTTTGTTTCCGATTGATCTTCTTTTTGGTCTTTTTAATATTTGCCATTATGGCTGCTTTTTCAAATATCTGATTGATGTCATTAACAGACAGATTTAGTCCTGTGATGTTAGGTTGGTACAGAGTGTTGAGGAAAGTGTTAATGGTGTTAGTTATTTCAGTGGAACTGATTGCTTTGATATATTCCTCAGTGCTGTTTGGAGCCCATCTGTATGTTTGATTCAGATTGTACAGCTTACTGGGCTGTGTCTGTGTGTTGCTTGCCTGACTTCCTCTTTTCAGGAACACAGTGATTTGATTGTGGTCCGACAGGGGAGTTTGTTGCCTGACAGTGAATGCACTTAGAAAGGAGGGGTCCATGTCAGTGATGGCATAATCGACTACACTAGTCCCAAGAGCTGAGCAATACGTGAACCTCCCTAAAGAGTCCCCTCTGATCCTGCCATTAACGATGTACAGACCTAGGGCTTGACAGAGATGCACTAATTCTCTCCCATTTTTGTTCACGGCACGGTCAGGGTTGTTTCTCTGGATTGTGGTGGGTGTGAGGTACAGAGGGTCTGTCCAAATACATGGCTGTTTCCCTGGGTGTTTATACAGTCAGGCTCTGAGCCTGTCCTGGCATTGAAATCCCCACAGAGCAGCACATTCCCTGGGCCTGGAAATGGCCGATCTCTGTGTGGAGGGTGTTAAAATACTCTTCGTTGTAATAGGGGATTCAGAAGGGGGTGTATGCTGCACACAGGTATATGTCATTTTGACATTGGGCTATTCCCTTGTTAATTTTGAGCCATGTGTGTGTTTGGCCCTGTTTGACTGGGCTGATGTAGCTGGCCAGCTCCTCTCTGTACCACACTATAATCCCCCTGAGTCCCTGCAGCGGACTGTGCTCAGTTTAATAGAGGGCACTATCGCCTCCCTGTAGCCTGAGGGGCAGTGTGTGGCCAGCGTCTGCACGGCACCATGTCTCCAACAGAACTATCACATCTACATCTTTTGTATTTTTAATAAATTCAGGGTCTGTGCTCTTCAGCCCAAAAGCAGAGGAATACAGGCCCTGAATGTTCCAACAACTAACAGTAAATGAACTCATGTAATCCAACCAATATTATTCTTGATGAAATAAAATGTCTAACAATAACACAACCTTTTATCATTTTAAGTTTCCTTTAAACAGTAAAGTACAAATAAAGTAATTATTTTAGTTGTACTATATATATATATATATATATATATATATATATATATATATATATATATATATATATATATATATATATATATATACAGTACTGTGCAAAAGTTTTAGGCAGGTGTGAAAAATGCTGTAAAGTAAAAATGCTTTCAAAAATAGACATGTTAATAGATTATATTTATCAATTAACTAAATGCAAAGTGAGTGAACAGAAGAAAAATCTAAATCAAATCCATATTTGGTGTGACCACCCTTTGCCTTCAAAACAGCATCAATTCTTCTAGGTACACTTGCACAAAGTCAGGGATTTTGTAGGCATATAGTCAGGTGTATGATTAAACAATTATACCAAACAGGTGCTAATGATCATCAATTCAATATGTAGGTTGAAACACAATCATTAACTGAAACAGAAACAGCTGTGTAGGAGGAATAAAACTGGGTGAGGAACAGCCAAACTCATCTAACAAGGTGAGGTTGCTGAAGACAGTTTACTGTCAAAAGTCATACACCATGGCAAGACTGAGCACAGCAACAAGACACAAGGTAGTTATACTGCATCAGCAAGGTCTCTCCCAGGCAGAAATTTCAAGGCAGACAGGGGTTTCCAGATGTGCTGTCCAAGCTCTTTGAAGAAGCACAAAGAAACGGGCAACGTTGAGGACTGTAGGCGCAGTGGTCGGCCAAGGAAACTTACTGCAGCAGATGAAAGACACATCATGCTTACTTCCCTTCGCAATCGGAAGATGTCCAGCAGTGCCATCAGCTCAGAACTGGCAGAAAACAGTGGGACCCTGGTACACCCATCTACTGTCCGGAGAAGTCTGGTCAGAAGTGGCCTTCATGGAAGACTTGCGGCCAAAAAGCCATACCTCCGGCGTGGAAACAAGGCCAGCGACTCAACTATGCACGAAAACACAGGAACTGGGGTGCAGAAAAATGGCAGCAGGTGCTCTGGACTGATGAGTCAAAATTTGAAATATTTGGCTGTAGCAGAAGGCAGTTTGTTGCGAAGGGCTGGAGAGCGTACACGAATGAGTGTCTGCAGGCAACAGTGAAGCATGGTGGAGGTTCCTTGCAAGTTTGGGGCTGCATTTCTGCAAATGGAGTTGGGGATTTGGTCAGAATTAATGGTCTCCTCAATGCTGAGAAGTACAGGCAGATACTTATCCATCATGCAATACCATCAGGGAGGCATCTGATTGGCCCCAAATTTATTCTGCAGCATGACAACGACCCCAAACATACAGCGAAAGTCATTAAGAACTATCTTCAGCGTAAAGAAGAACAAGGAGTCCTGGAAGTGATGGTATGGCCCCCACAGAGCCCTGATCTCAACATCATCGAGTCTGTCTGGGATTACATGAAGAGAGAGAAGCAACTGAGGCTGCCTAAATCCACAGAAGAACTGTGGTTAGTTCTCCAAGATGTTTGGGCCAACCTACCTGCCGAATTCCTTCAAAACTGTGTGCAAGTGTACCTAGAAGAATTGATGCTTGATGCTGTTTTGAAGGCAAAGGGTGGTCACACCAAATATGGATTTGATTTAGATTTGTCTTCTGTTCACTCACTTTGCATTTAGTTAATTGATAAATATAATCTATTAACATGTCTATTTTTGAAAGCATTCTTACTTTACAGCATTTTTCACACCTGCCTAAAACTTTTGCACAGTACTGTATATATATATATATATATATATATATATATATATATATATATATATATATATATATATATATATATATATATATATTATTTATTTTTACTTTATTTATTTATTTGTAGTTATTTACATGTAGAATTTTTCTTCCCTACCCGAGTGTTGTAGGTCTCAGTTCAGCAGCCTGGAGCAGAGGATGCTGAGGAGCTGTTTGATCTCTCCCAGTTCGGTGGGGGCTGGGGGGGTGGGCTGGGACAGAGTTGCAGCATAGCTGAGTTGCTGCTGGTGGTCGCTGAGCCTGGCGGTAGTGGGACGAGTGGGGGGCCGGATGGCGGGCGGCTGTACGGTGCTGCGGGGGCGGGATGTGTGCGCTGCAGTGCAGGGGGCTGCATGCTACGCTGGCCTCTGCTGGCACTGCTGCGGGGGGGGGCTGGCTGGGCTACGGCCCATGGCTGCATCCTTCAGGGTCTTGGCAAAGACTTTGACCCCCTCCTGGTTGAGGTGCACCTTGTCGTAGAGGTGCCAGGGGCCCACTGTGGGGTGGTGTGCCAGGTGCACGTTAGGCAGCGCAGCGCAGCCTCTGGTGATCTCTGCGTTCACAGCGTTGATGGTGTGTGGGTGGGTGTCGGCTCGGGGCAGCAGCGTGGAGATGACCACTCTGGAGTCGGGGAACTCCTGCGTGGCTCTCTCAGCCACCCTCCTCACGGCCTTGGCGGTGTCGTGGCGCAGGGAGCCCAGGTCGTTGGTGCCGGTGTGGATGACGATGCAGCTCGGGCTCCCCAGTGTGTCCCGGTTCAGCAGCTGCAGGGCTCGCTCCGTGTTTGTGCAGCGGATGTTGTTGACACGCCGGCTGGGAAACAGTCTCCTCATGTCCAGGTATTTCCGTTGCTGTCAATGAGGAGGGCCACTTCTGCGTTCGTCTTCTTTTGGCCAGCATGCTGTGGGTGTGGGTGGCAGCAAGGGTGGGGATGGGGGTGGGAGCAGGGTGGGGGGGGCGGGGTGGGAGGGAGCGGGGGAAGTGGGGGTGGTGATGGGAGCGGGGTGGGAGGGGACCGGGGAGCGGGGGTGGGGATGGGACCGGGGTGGGAGTGCGGGGGCAGCGGGGGTGGGAGTGTAGCGGGGTGGTAGCACGGGGAGCAGGGGTGGGGGGCTGTGTATCTGTGGAGCTGCTCCCTCAATCCCTGCAGCTCCTTGTTGGTGGTTTTCTCTTTGCGCTGCATCTCCTCCTTGATGCTGGTCAGCTGGGTCCTTAGGCTCTCGTTCTCCTGCTGCAGGTCCTTCATCTTGCTGGTCAGCTCGGTGATGGCCACCCTGTTCTCTCTCTTGAGCTGGCTCACCTCATCTCTGAGCTGCTGGGTGATGCTGGTTTCCGTGAGCCTGGCCAGTGTAAGTTCTCTGAACTCCACAAACTCCAGCTCCAGCAGGGCCAGGCACTCCCGCATGTGCTGGGTGTCGCTGGGGGTCGTGGGGGTGGGCAGGTTGGTGTCGGGTGTTGTGCTGTCTGAGGTAGGATCTTCAGGGTCTTCAGGGTCGGTGTTCTCGGGGTCGTTGGCTGTAGTGTGTGTTTTTTCAATCTCTGCCGCCTCTTTTAGTTGTTTATAAGTTTTTTCAAAGGAGGTCAGGCTAGCCTCACTGCCCTGGATCAACACAGTTCCGCTGTGGTAGACATTAATACTCAAGACTGTGCTGTCCGGGTCAGAGTCTTCTCTTAAGAGGAGCTGTCTACCTTGGCAGATCCCTCTTTTTGTGACGTTGCTGTACGTCTTACACACAGCAGTGTGCCAGGCATTGATGTGTTGAGTGTAGAAGATGAGGTTGCTTCTCATCTTCTTGTCTCCTGTCCCAGAGTAGTCTGTGTACAGACACTCCGGGTTCTCTCTCAGCACGCTCAGTTTATGATGCTTCCTGGCCTGTGCACTGCGCAGTTCAGCCGGGTACTGGAACTGCCTGCTCTCTGCACTCTGACTCGTCTCCATGGCAACCGGGAGAATCTGCTACACTTTGTTGCCGTTTCCAACTGTCACTGCCAACGGCTGCTTTTTGAAAGTAAACTGAACTTTTAATTTATTTTTATTTTTTTAAAAGCAAACTACTGCTGAACTTTTAATTTTTGTAGTATTTTTTGTATTACTATAAAACTATAAAATAAAATGATGGTAGTGTAAAACGCTTACCTCTACCTCTGTAATTTTCTTCCTTTCTTTATTTTCCTCTTTTATTTACTTCTATCTTTTCTTTCTTTCTCTTTCTTTTCCCTTTCTTTCCTTTTCTCTTTCTTAATTTTTTTCTTCTCTTTCTTTAATTCTCTCTTCTTTCCTTCCTTCCCTTTGCTCTGTGATTTTCTTCCTTTCTTTATTTTCCTCTTATTTCCTTCTTCCTTTCTTTACTTTCTTTCTCTTTCTTTTTTCCCTTTCTTTCCTTTTCTTTTAATTTGTCTTCTCTTCCTTTAATTCTCTCTTCTTTCCTTCCTTCCCTTTCCTCTCTGTGTTCTTGTTTCTTTTGGTCTTGGGATCTTCTTTTGGTGTTTTTATAATATTTAACCAAATGTTTTCCCTTATTTTTTCATATTACGTTAAATACTACTTTAAGTACTACTTTACATATGTTTATGTTATTAAATTGGCATTTTATTTCACTAAGAAACATATAAATTTTTAAATTTTCAGGAGCTCATATTTTCTGTGACTGCTCACTCTAAAATTCTCTCTCTCTCTCACTCTCTCTCTCTGTCTCTTATAAATTCAAATTCAAATTCAAAAGAGGCTTTGTTAAAGCAGTTTTAAATAATTTAAACAACAAACATCAACACAACTCATCAATACAAACAACTCATCAATACATATCCCCAGTGTCTTTTACCCTGACCAGGTATTTAGCGATGGTAAAGTCTCTTTTTAGGGCCCGATAGCACTCTAGTTTGTTCTGTGTTTTTAATTCATACTGTGTTTAAAGTGTAAAGTTACAGTTCACATTTAATGAGATCAATTTATGGTTTACATGTTTTTTTTTAATGTAGGGACAGATTACCTCATTTTTTTGTCTAGATCAGATTGAAGAGTTTTCTCTCATTCAGTTCCGAGGTGGCTGGCTTTCTTGCTCTGGAGGCGTCGCTGGTACCACTCCTTGCTGCTCTGGGTTGGGGCTTTGGGGGCTGGGGATCACTGGGATGGGGCTCCTTGTGATCTCAGTGGCTGGGTGTTCCTGCATACTCGCGGGTAGTTGGGTATGCTCCTGTTCTTAGGATGCCCTCCTGGTTGAGGTGCACCTGATCGTACAGGTGGTGGTGCTGGATGGTGCGGTGGTTGGGCGTCGGGGCGCAACTCTGGGACACCTCCACGTTGATGAGCTGAATGGTGCGCTCGGGCTAAAACAGCAGACTGGACATGACAGTTTTTCTAGCTTTAACTGTCGCCTGCTTCAGGGATTTGGCGATGTCCCCTCTGTGGGAGCTCAGAGTATTTGCTCAGTTTTTGCACTGACAGGAGGTGCAGGCACTCTGTGTTGTTGAGCACCACATCTTTATTACACTTTTGCCAGGGAAAAGGCGCCTCCCGTCCAGGAATTTCCCATTGGAGTCAGTCAGGATGAGCACCTCCGTGCTTGGCTTCCTTCACAGCCTGTGTGTCTGGAGCTGTCTGTGTGTCAGTGATGAGGGGAGGTGTGTGAGTGTCAGTGTGTGTGTCTGTGTGTCAGTGATGAGGGGAGGTGTGTGAGTGTCAGTGTGTGTCATTGCTAGGGGTGTCAGAGTGTGTGTGTCATTGCTAGGTATGTCAGTGTGTAAGCGAGTGCTGTGCTGTCCCTGGGCTGCTCTGTAGTTTGTGTCGCAGTCCCTCCAGCTCTCGCTGCACGCTCCTCAGTTCGCTCTGCTCTGTAGTTTGTGTCGCAGTCCCTCCAGCTCTCGCTGCACGCTCCTCAGTTTGCTCTGCTTTGCTTTGCTCTGTAGTTTGTGTTGCAATCCCTCCAGCTCTCCCTGCACGCTCCTCAGTTCGCTCTGCTCTGTAGTTTGTGTTGCAATCCCTCTCTCTCTCCCTGCACGCTCCTCAGTTCGCTCTGCTCTGTAGTTTGTGTTGCAATCCCTCTCTCTCTCCCTGCCCGCTCCTCAGTTCGCTCTGCTCTGTAGTTTGTGTAGCAGTCCCTGCAGCTCTCGCTCTTCCTGTCTTCAGCTCGCTTCTCAGAGCCTGGTTTTCCTGTTCCAGCTCCTGCAGAGCCCCTCTTCATCTCTGCCCTGTGCTCTGTCTTGAGCTGGTACACCTCGTCCCTGAGCTGCTCCGACATGCTGGTCTTGGACAGTCTGGCCTGGGTGTGCTCCCTGAGCTTGGTGATCTCCAGCTCCAGCACTGACAGTCACTCCTTCAGTGTTTTCAAGTTGCTGCTGAGTTTGGGGGCAGGCTGCAGGGCTGTGCTTTGCTGGTGGGGGCAGGCTGTAGGGCTGTGCTGTGCTGGTGGGGGCAGACTGCAGGGCTGTGCTGTGCTGGTGGGGGCAGGCTGCAGGGCTGTGCTGTGCTGGTCGGGGCAGGCTGCAGGGCTGTGCTGTGCTGGGGGGGCAGGCTGCAGGTCTGTGCTGTGCTGGTGGGGGCAGGCTGCAGGGCTGTGCTGTGCTGGTGGGGGCAGACTGCAGGGCTGTGCTGTGCTGGTGGGGACAGTCTGCAGGGCTGTGCTGTGCTGGTGGGGACAGTCTGCAGGGCTGTGCTGTGC
The DNA here is from genome assembly GCA_030684275.1 of Acipenser oxyrinchus oxyrinchus. Classification (NCBI taxonomy): domain Eukaryota; kingdom Metazoa; phylum Chordata; class Actinopteri; order Acipenseriformes; family Acipenseridae; genus Acipenser; species Acipenser oxyrinchus. The sequence goes on along the minus strand of CM060261.1, from coordinate 16,494,055 downwards.
TGGTGGGGGCAGACTGCAGGGCTGTGCTGTGCTGGTGGGGGCAGTCTGCAGGGCTGTGCTGTGCTGGTGGGGGCAGACTGCAGGGCTGTGCTGTGCTGGTGGGGGCAGGCTGCAGGGCTGTGCTGTGCCTTCTCTGTAGTGCAGTAGTGGCTGGTGAATTCTGAGACATGTGGGGCGTTAATATAAAAACTAAAAAATATATATATTAGGAAGGATGGGTTTCAGCAGAGTACATTTTTAAAGCTACACACGTACTGTAATTACAGATTGGGGGAAAAGTCACGAAAAAAGAAATAAAGTATTGAAGTAACACGATAACGTTTCTCTCTCTCACACCCACACGCAGATCACAATTAGCATTATACAGTCAGGAATTTAAATACAGCACAATATGTGACTGACAAGTCTGTGTGCAAGCATTGCCATTCAACACAGAGCTCAGGAATCACTGCTGTGCATTTGCTACAGGGTCACAGGGAAACCATCCCATAGAGCACTGAACATAAGAGGACATTGCCATTCAACACAGAGCTCAGGAGTCACTGCTGTGCATGTGCTGCAGGGAAACCATCCCATAGAGCACTGAACACACGAGGACACTGCCATTCAACACAGAGCTCAGGAGTCACTGCTGTGCATGTGCTGCAGGGAAACCATCCCATAGAGCACTGAACACACGAGGACACTGCCATTCAACACAGAGCTCATGAGTCACTGCTGTGCATGTGCTACAGGGAAACCATCCCATAGAGCACTGAACACACGAGGACACTGCCATTCAACACAGAGCTCAGGAGTCATTGCTGTGCATGTGCTACAGGGAAACCATCCCATAGAGCACTGAACACACGAGGACACTGCCATTCAACACAGAGCTCAGGAGTCACTGCTGCGCATGTGCTACAGGGAAACCGCCCAAAGGTCCTCATTTGCAGTGGTAGCAGTAAGCAATGTAATTACTGTTATGATCTCCGTAATTATGTTACTAGCGGCTCTGCAGTATGTAGATAATCAGACTCACCTTCACTGTCTCTGCACTGCTCTTCACTGTCTCTGCACTGCTCTGCAGTGTGTAATTAATCAGGCTCACCTTCACTGTCTCTGCACTGCTCTGCAGTGTGTAGATAATCAGGCTCACCTTCACTGTCTCTGCTCTGCTCTGCAGTGTGTAGATAATGTTGATAGAAGAAGTAAGTCATCAGCATGAAGCAGACAGTTAATGTTCGTGTCTCCGAGCTGTAGCCCTGGGAGTGAGGGCTGGTCCAGCCTGGTGGCCAGGTCATTGATGTACAGGTTAAAGAGGACTGGGCTCAGGCAGCAGCCCTGTCTGAAAGCAGCTGTTCTTTTGCCATTGACTTTGACCCTGCAGTTAATACTGGAGTACATCCCCTTGATCAGGTCATACACCTTGCCTCCATTCCATTCTGCAGCAGTTTCAGTAACAGACCTGGGTGCCAAATAGAATCAAAAGCCTTTTGAAAATCTACAAAGCAAGCAAAGATATCCCCCTTTCTGTACATATTTGTCTATCACATGGTTCAAGGTGTAAATATGGTCTGTAGTTCTGTGGTTAGGCAGGAATCCTATTGGACTTTTATGTAGTATGTCTATCTTTAAGGAACTATAATATTTTGTTTGAGGGTAAAATATAATTTGCCCATGTTGCTGCTGACACACACATCTCTAATTGTTTGGGACTCATCGATCACCACTCTTGTATATTGCTGTGATGAGACCTTCAGACCATATTTTTGGAAAGTGTCCATATTGGAAAACTAAACTGAATATTTGTATCAATGCCTGCTGTAGTCGGAGTGCTGTATTTCAGCATCTCATTTAGGATTCCCCTGGCTGTAGTTTATGTAGCTGTTCTTTGATCTCTTGCAGTGTTATAGGAGTGTCCAGAGGTGACTGGTAGTCTTTGTTTCTAGTGTGTGTAGTTTATCTATGAATGCAGTTTGTTCTTCTGAGAGCTCTGCTTTGGGAATTGCTCCGAACAGTTATTTAAAATGATTTTTCCAAGTGGAGCCACAGTGGATCGGTAGATCAGTGAGTGGTTTTGTGTTGTGGAGTTTGTTCCACTTGCTCCAGAAAAAGTTACTATCCAGAGCTTCCTCTATTTCTGCCAGTGTTTTGTTTAGACTTTCATTTTTTCTGCCTAGCGGTTGATTTGAACTGTCTCAGTGTATGGTGGTTATCAGCTTTGAGTGTTGGGGTGTCAGGGTCTCTGTGGTGGATTTGAACTGTCTCAGTGTATGGTGGTAAGCAGCTCTGAGTGTTGGGGTGCCAGGGTCTCTGTGGTTGATTTGAACTGTCGCAGTGTATGGTGGTAAGCAGCTCTGAGTGTTGGGGTGTCAGGGTCTCTGTGGTGGATTTGAACTGTCTCAGTGTATGGTGGTAAGCAGCTCTGAGTGTTGGGGTGTCAGGGTCTCTGTGGTTGATTTGAACTGTCTCAGTGTATGGTGGTAAGCAGCTTTGAGTGTTGGGGTGTCAGGGTCTCTGTGGTGGATTTGAACTGTCGCAGTGTATGGTGGTAAGCAGCTCTGAGTGTTGGGGTGTCAGGGTCTCTGGTGGATTTGAACTGTCGCAGTGTATGGTGGTAAGCAGCTCTGAGTGTTGGGGTGTCAGGGTCTCTGGTGGATTTGAACTGTCGCAGTGTATGGTGGTAAGCAGCTCTGAGTGTTGGGGTGTCAGGGTCTCTGGTGGATTTGAACTGTCGCAGTGTATGGTGGTAAGCAGCTTTGAGTGTTGGGGTGTCAGGGTCTCTGGTGGATTTGAACTGTCGCAGTGTATGGTGGTAAGCAGCTCTGAGTGTTGGGGTGTCAGGGTCTCTGTTTCTGGTTTGATTTCTTAGCTGTTTGTGGAGAGATTTATCAAACCAACATTCTTGTGTTTTTCTTGTCTTTTTTAGGATGTTCTTTGTATTTTTTATTCTGTCAATGATTTATTTGCTGTTTATTTTTAAATGTTATTGATATCTTCAATAGCCAAATTGATGTTTTCTGTAGTTTGGTCATATTTTTTCTGAAGGATATCGTTAAGGGTTGTGATTTCACTGCTATTCAAAGCCGTCTCATGAGTCTGGCTGTCTTGTGTCCATTTGAATTTGAAAGGGAGTGTGTAGAAGCGGTGTGGAGTTCTCTTCTCTCTTACTGTTGTAATTTCAGGGGACACTATTCTGCAGTATGTAGAAATGGTAGATGAACACAGAGAAGACAATATACAGATGATATTTCCTATCAAAAAGTTTGTGTTTTTTAGTGTCCACATAATTTGCCAGCATTTTTTTCAATATAATAATATAAACTTTATTCTTAAATATGTATATATAGGATTGTTTTAGTAATATTTACCATTACCCTCATCATTTTTTTTCTGAATGTTATTTTTGGCTGATTTGTTTTTCTGTTTTATTTGTGTAAATAAACCTACATGTAAATAGAGAGAAGTTGAAATGTGAGTATTGTTATAGTTTTTTTAATTATATTATTTTGAACAGAATTCCTAATTATGCCAGGAGAGGATTTGTAACTGTGTAACAATATTAGCAAGTTGTGTCTGCTGACCTGCAATGTTCAAACAGCTTTAACAAAAAGCAGGACTCGCTTTATCCATTGCTATTAAGTTGTATCAAATGAAAGCCTTTATTTGAGACAAAATGATGCCGAAAACGTAACTTGGGAACATAAACGTAACACTCCGTTATAACGGTCACCCTGCACCACAGAAAGGCAGTTGCACCGTCCTCCCTAAGGAGATATTACTGGCCCTATTTAATATTATCAAGCAAGTCAGCAAGATTGACAGACAGCAAACGCAGGGACGTCAAAGGTGTCACTTTCACCTACAACCGGTTTATTCTTGTTAACAATAACATCAACAAATGAAAAAATGAACAAAACAAAATACAAATGGGTATAGAACAGAAAAGGAATAAAGCTAGAACAGTAATTCCAGTAATGATAAGAAAGAAAATAGATAACCAGAGAGCAAGTAAGTATGTAGCTAAAAACAGTATAACAAAATAGAAGTGAGTGCAGTGTCTGGAGAGTCTCTAACAAACCCACACTCACAAATACGCATACACACACACAGAAAGACAAACCCACACTCACAAACACAACACGCAGACACACACACAGAAAGACAAAACCACACTCACAAACACAACACACAGACACACACAGAGAAAGACAAAACCACACTCACAAACACAACACGCAGACACACACAGAGAAAGATAAAGCCACACTCACAAACACAACACGCATACACACACACAGAAAGACAAACCCACACTCACAAACACAACACGCATACACACACACAGAAAGACAAACCCACACTCACAAATACAACACGCATACACACACACACAGAAAGACAAACCCACACTCACAAACACAACACGCATACACACACAGAAAGACAAACCCACACTCACAAACACAACACGCAGACACACACAGAGAAAGACAAACCCACACTCACAAACACAACACACAGACACACACAGAGAAAGACAAACCCACACTCACAAACACGACACACATACACACACAGAAAGACAAACCCACACTCACAAACACAACACGCATACACACACACACAGAAAGACAAACCCACACTCACAAATACAACACGCATACACACACATACAGAAAGACAAACCCACACTCACAAACACAACACGCATACACACACACACAGAAAGACAAACCCACACTCACAAATACAACACGCATACACACACACACAGAAAGACAAACCCACACTCACAAACACAACACGCGCACACACACAGAGAAAGACAAACCCACACTCACAAACACAACACACAGACACACACAGAGAAAGACAAACCCACACTCACAAACACAACACGCAGACACACACAGAGAAAGACAAACCCACACTCACAAACACAACACACAGACACACACAGAGAAAGACAAACCCACACTCACAAACACGACACGCATACACACACAGAAAGACAAACCCACACTCACAAACACAACACGCAGACACACACAGAGAAAGACAAACCCACACTCACAAACACAACACAAGGACACACACAGAGAAAGACAAACCCACACTCACAAACACGACACGCATACACACACATACAGAAAGACAAACCCACACTCACAAACACAACACGCATACACACACACAGAAAGACAAACCCACACTCACAAACACAACACGCAGACACACACAGAGAAAGACAAAGCCACACTCACAAACACAACACGCAGACACACACAGAGAAAGACAAAGCCACACTCACAAACACAACACGCAGACACACACAGAGAAAGACAAAACCACACTCACAAACACAACACGCAGACACACACAGAGAAAGACAAAGCCACACTCACAAACACAACACGCATACACACACAGAGAAAGACAAAGCCACACTCACAAACACAACATGCAGACACACACAGAGAAAGACAAAGCCACACTCACAAACACAACACGCAGACACACACATACAGAAAGACAAACCCACACTCACAAACACGACACGCATACACACACACATACAGAAAGACAAACCCACACTCACAAACACAACACGCAGACACACACAGAGAAAGACAAAGCCACACTCACAAACACAACACGCAGACAGACACAGAGAAAGACAAACCCACACTCACAAACACAACACGCAGACACACACAGAGAAAGACAAAACCACACTCACAAACACAACACGTAGACACACACAGAGAAAGACAAAGCCACACTCACAAACACAACACGCATACACACACAGAGAAAGACAAAGCCACACTCACAAACACAACATGCAGACACACACAGAGAAAGACAAAGCCACACTCACAAACACAACACGCAGACACACACAGAGAAAGACAAACCCACACTCACAAACACAACACGCAGACACACACAGAGAAAGACAAACCCACACTCACAAACACAACACGCATACACACACACACAGAAAGACAAAGTAAAATGAAAGAATTACAGATGAAAAACAATGACTTATGGAAACAAACACATTAACAGTCTCACTGGTAGTGGTGGGAGAATGGCAGGTAGGCCCAACAAGTCCAGTAGTAGCAGTGTAATTGAAATCCATACAAAGTAACAAAATAACAAAACCAAAAAATACAGGAAACAAAGTAGCAAATGAAAGTAGAAAAATGCAGCAAACAAAAAAGGAATGATCTCACTGGATGGTGAAGTCCCGAAATGACTCCAGTAAACAAAGCAATGATGCTGAATGTAGAAGGTTGAGGAAAGAATTGAGATCGTTGAAAATGGTGCGTCGGTCCAGTTGTGATCGGTTTAATGGTGTAGCAGATGAAAAATGGAGACTGTCACACACAAAAACAGCAAACACTAAGCATACCTCAAATCTACAGCTAAACAAGTACAATGCATTAGTAAGACCTCATCTAGAATATTGTGTTCAGTTCTGGTCACCTCATGACAAAAAGGATATTGCTGCTCTAGAAAGAGTGCAAAGAAGAGTGACCAGAATTATCCCGGGTTTAAAAGGCATGTCGTATGCAGACAAGCTAAAAGAATTGAATCTATTCAGTTTTGAACAAAGAAGACTACGCTGCGATCTGATTCAAGCATTCAAAATCCTAAACGGTATAGACAATGTCGACCCAGGGGACTTTTTCAAAAGAAACAAGGACCAGGGGTCACAAATGGAGATTAGATAAAGGGGCATTCAGAACAGAAAATCGGAGGCACTTTTTACACAGAGAATTGTGAGGGTCTGGAACCAACTCCCAGTAATGTTGTTGAAGCTGACACCCTGGGATCCTTCAAGAAGCTGCTTGATGAGATTCTGGGATCAATAAGCTACTAACAACCAAACGAACAAGATGGGCTGAATGGCCTCCTCTCGCTTGTAAACCTTCTTATGTTCTGAAGCAACAGTGAACAAAAGTAAAGAATTTAAACAAAGTGAAAAACAGAAAGAATGCACCAGTATTATCTAAGTAGTTGAAGTACACTGAGATTAAGTTTGAAAATGCTGTGGTTTGGTAAAGGTTTTCCACAGACTAAATGAGTTTTTCCAGTTTCTAACTAGCCAGCCTTTGAACAGGTGCTGGCTTCTTAGGAGCTCTTGGAGGAGTGGAGATTTAAATGAGCCAATGGGGTTGGATGAACAAATGAGATTTGCAAGGAACTGTGGGATTTGAAGCTTAACCTGGCCAGGCTACTGACCCTACTTAAAGGGACAGGTGGGTGAGTTTGGCCACCCACATTATGTAGCATTGGGTTTGCTAAACTATTCACACACCGCTGCAGTTAACATGAACACTCTGAAGCTTCAGCATCGCCACCAAACTGCCTTTTTGTTGTTGTTGTATTTTCTAATATTAGACTATAATGCCAACACAACATTTTGTTTAAAATGGCTCATAATAGTAAATCATTTTTTCAAGGTATATAATAGTCATAATGTTGTCAACTTTAATGCTGCTCCACTACATCTCGTGGCATTAACTAACAAATTGGTCATTAACTACCAGGAATGGACCAATTATCACTTATTTTTTGCCCATACCACCTAGAATTTTTTTTTAAAAATCACCCTGAAAAAACCAATAAGGAGAATCTCCCTCACAACATCAAACACCGCACCATTCATTTTCTCCGCAATTTTTCTAAGTTAATCACATGACTTTTACATCATTTTCATTGGCTAATTTATTCTATGATGTAATGTTTCTACAAAATCAGCAGTCATTTGATGCAGTTGCATGCAATAAAGTTGCCTGAAACTTGTAGCTTGCATATCACTTTCTACAAAAGTAAACTTTCTACATTTTTCTAGCAACATGTAGACTGGTGTCCCCACAGCTTAACAATAAAGGCTTTGATGCTAGTAGAGTCCATGTGGGTTATTGTGTAATCTACTGCCAAGAGGAGAGTGGAAAGTATACTGACCTAGTGAGTCACCTTTAGTTCTACCATTTAATATTGAGAAACCAAATCCTTTACAAAGATTTAGTCATTTTGTTCCATTATTATTTCTAACATGGTCAAAGCTATTTCTTTGTTCAAGGACAGGGTTGGAGTATATTTTGTTGTCCCCAATGATGTATCTGATTCCCTCAGTAAGGAAGTCCTTTTCTACCTGTCCGTGCATTTAGATCCCCACATAACTTAATCTTCCCTCTCTCTCTCAGGGGTAATCTGGTCTTCTCCCTGGCTGAAGTCCGTGCTCTGGTTCCTCTCTCCGGTCTCTCCGGCCCTGGTTCTGTCTGAGAACCCGCTCTCTGAGTCTGAAGACTACCGACTGTCAGTGCTGGGGATCCTGCCGCACCTAGAGAGGTTGGACAAAGATCCTATGAGCCGGGAGGAGAGGGAGGAGGCAGAGCAGAGAGAGAAGGTGAGAGGAGAGTGAGAGCAGAGAGCAGGTGAGAGGAGAGTGGGAGGCAGAGCAGAGAGAGGAGAGGGGGAGCAGAGAGAAGGTGAGAGGCGAGAGGATAGGGGGAGTAGAGAGAGAAGGTGAGAGGAGAGAGTAGAGGCGGAGCAGAGAGCAGGTGAGAAGAGAGGTGAGGTGGAGCAGAGTTTGCAGGTGAGAGGAGAGGGCGTGGAGAGGAAGGGAGAGGGGGATCAGAGAGAGAAGGTGAGATGAGAGAGGAGAGGGGGAGCAGAGAGCAGGTGAGAGGAGAGGGGGAGGCAAAGAGGTGAGAGGAGAGGGGGAGCAGGTAAAAGGAGAGGGGTGAGGGAGAGCAGGTGAGGGGGAGCAGAGAGCAGGTGAGAGGAGAGGGGGAGGCAGAGCAGAGAGAGCAGGAGGGGTGGGAGGAGATAGAGCAGAGAGAAGGTGAGAGGAGAGAGGTGAGGGGCAGCAGAGAGCAGGTGAGAGCAGATGGGGAGGCAGAGCAGAGAGAGCAGGAGGGGTGGGAGAGGTGAGGGGGAGCAGAGAGAGCAGGTGAGAGGAGAGGGGGAGCAGAGAGAGCAGGAAAGAAGAGGGGAGAGGGGAGCAGAGCAGAGCAGGAGAGAGAGAGGAGGCATAGAGCAGGTGAGAGGAGAGGGGAGGCAGAGAGAGAAGGTGAGAGGAGAGGGGAGCAGAGTGAGCAGATGAGAGGAGAAGGAGCGCAGAGCAGGTGAGAGGAGAGGGGAGGCAGAGCAGAGAGAAGGTGAGAGAGCAGAGGGGAGCAGAGAGCAGGTGAGAGGAGAGGGGTGAGGGGAGCAGAGAGAGCAGGTGAGTGGAGGAGAGAGGTTTGAGGGAGGTATGAGGGAGAGCAGGAGAGGGGAGGCAGAGCAGAGAGAAGGTGAGGAGGAGAGAGAGAGGAGAGGATGCAGAGAGAGGAGAGGAGAGGGTGAGAACAGAGAGAAGGTGAGAGGAGAGGGTGAGGGAGAGCAGAGAGAAGGTGAGAGGAGAGGATGAGGAGAGCAGAGAGCAGGTGAGAGAGAGAGGGAGGAGGCAGAGCAGAGAAGGTGAGAGGAGAGGGGTGAGGGAGAGCAGAGAGAAGGTGAAAGGAGAGGGAAGAGGCAGAGCAGAGAGAAGGTGAGAGGAGAGAGGTGAGGGAGAGCAGAGAGAAGGTGAGAGGAGAGGTATGAGGGAGAGCAGAGAGCAGGTGAGAGGAGAGGTATGAGGGAGAGCAGAGAGCAGGTGAGAGAGAGAGGTGAGGGAGAGCAGAGAGCAGGTGAGAGGAGAGGGTGAGGAAGAGCAGAGAGAAGGTGAGAGAGAGGGGAGCAGAGTAGAGGGAAGGGGAGGCAGAGAAGAGAGAGCAGGAGGGAGGTGGCAGAGTAGGGAGAAGGTGAGAGAGAGAGGAGGGGAGGAAGAGCAGTTGAGAGGAGAGGGGAGGGAGGTGAGACAGAGGAGAGAGGGTCAGCTGCTTATTGCTGTTATATAACTGTGTCTTCTCAACTTAATAAAACTGAAACTAAAAAAATAAACTTTTGTATTTAAGGAGATCGTGGAGGCAGAGAATACTGAACTGGATACTGAAACCTAGCAGCCAGACAACCCAATACCCACATCCTTCTCTCTCACACACACACACACACACAGACACACACACACAGACACACACACACACACACACACACACACACACACACACACACACACACACACACACACACACAGACACACACACACACACACACACACACACACACACAGACACACACAGACAGACACACACACACACACACACACACACACACACACACACACACACACACACACACACACACACACACACACACACACACACACACACACACAGACACACACACACACACACACACACACACACACACACACACACACACACACACACACACACACACACACACACACACACACACACACACACACAGACACACACACACACACACACACACACACACACACACACACAACACACACACACAGACACACACACACACACACACACACACACACACACACACACACACACACACACACACACACACACACACACACACACACACACACACACACACACACACACACACACACACAGACACACACACACAGACACACACACACACACACACACACACACACACACACACACACACACACACACACACACACACACACACACACACACACACACACACACACACACACACACACACACACACACACACACACACACACACACACAACACACAGACACACACACACACAACACACACACACACAGACACACACACACACACACACACACACACACACACACACACACACAGACACACACACACAGACACACACACACACACACACACACACACACACACACACACGCAGACACACAGACACAGACACACACACAACACACACAGCACACACACATTACTAATACATCAACATACACTGTTTTTATTTACTTTTATAGAACAAAAAAAACATAATCCATTGAAAGCACACATGACACACAGACTACACAGGTTATTACAACAGACACCATGTTCTTACTGACACAGTTACTACTACTGTTTATCACATAGGCATAACAAACACAGATTCATTACAAACAAACATATTATCACACAGACACACTGAAAATGTGAAGAAAATACCATGCACAAAACATCATCTGATTTAAGTTCAATGGTTAACAATGAAGGATAATTATGAGCGACTAGACTTTCAAACCAAGGCTTTGTGTTAAAAATACATGAAGTGGTTTTACTTCTGTGGGATCAACACACACAGGACATTGAAGAATGAACATTGGTTTCACGAATCCAAAATCTTAAAACAATGCCCCTGTGCATGAGTAATTTCCAGAATGGTGTCGCTTCGCTCATCTTCACTCAGCACGCAGCACAGAGGCGTGTTATCCCGATGGTGATGCACAGGCCCTGTCCATACTGTTACACTTTTGAAGAACCGCTTGTCCAGTTAGGACGCAGCTTGCTAAGAAAGTTTTTAATACAAGTTCAGTGACGTCTCTTCTGTTTGTCTGTCTGTCTGTCTGTCTGTCTGAGCACCTTTCCGTCTGAAAGTTTTGCATGTCTAGTTGATTGTGCCAGTTCACAAAGAAGTATGATCTATTGTACGATCTCAATACCGCGTTTGCTAATATAACATTAATGCTCTCTGACCAAAGTTTTTAGCTTGAACTGAAAAAGTGATGCTGATTTTAAGCCACACACAGGCACTTTGCTATTTATTTATTTATTTATTTATTTATTTTCCCAAAGCTTGTTACTCCAGTGTGTAAAGCGGTAATGTTTCAAGACTAGCAAGGAGCAACTCTGAATGTTAGTTTGAGGACCTGCAGTATTTGTGTCCATAGTTGCACAACACACCCAGTAAAGGCACTGCTGCATGGAGTGCAGGGTGAGTCTGGTTCAAATACAGATCTTGTTTCGAGTTCGCTGGCAGTGCTGCATTGTCCTTTGAGCTCCCATGGAAGGGGTTCTGGGGTTGGTCTGCCTCACCGCCCACAGCGAGCTCTACTGGTCAGGGTGAACGAAGCCAGACACCTCCAGTTGCCTGGCTGTTGATCATTTCTCCTGGTTGGTACATGGGTTACAGCAACAGTCAAATTAGGCATTTAAAATCCATGAGAAAATGGGTGAATGCCCACAGTAATTGGGCGCTAAGAGAAGAAAAAGCCATTCTCACACTGATCCAGTTTTTCGCTTCCCACTTCAGTTTCAGTGGCTTCATCTTACTTCCCTGCTTTAACATTTTGTGAAGCGCAACTCACTAATCCTTTTAGACTAGCCTCACTCGGGTATCGTGTCAGTGATACGCACGCACGCACGCACATACACACGCACACACACACATACACAGTGTCCCGTGCTTGGTAGTGGGTAGTGTATAAAGTAATGATTCTTACAATAGTCTCTCCATTTCTTAACTAACTCCTACTCTTTTGAAAGGAGACAAATCCTAAAATTAAACTAAAATGACACAATGTTCTTATTTAGGAACCTGATTGATGTGCAGAAATAATAACCAGGCATCCATTAATAGAAGATGACAAACAGAGATGTTTTCTGTTGCTTACAGAAAGAAAGAGACTGCTTCAACAGTCAAGTCAGACCTTGACAGCAGCAGATTTTCACAGTACTCTGTTACCACTATTGGCAGAGTTCCATTAAAAATGTTTGCTATTTATGCTATAGGGAAACCTGCACAACCAAAATACCACCTTTTAAATATAATCCCAAATTCTGCGAGTCCTCCGACATGTTTAATCTTAATTCAGGGGGAATGGAGTGACAATTATTAACAATAATTTGAGGGTCAGTGCTGCAGTAGAAATAAATCTGTTCTCTGTGCATTATACAGATCCTTCACTGTTCATTCTTTTAGTCCAGTTTTATAAATGGTAATATATTATATTTGTATCTTACAGATTTCTAACTTATCTTTGCAAACATCTGTGATATGGCTTATTCCCAGTCTGACAACGACCTTGAATCGGACAACTGTGGGGACATGTCTGAAATCCACACACGGCTCCAGTCATTCCATAACTTCCCCACGGATAACCTGGTATCTCCTCAGAGGCTGGCCAGAGCTGGCTTTTTCTTCACAGGCAACTCTGACCGGGTCAGGTGCTTCAGCTGCAATCACACCGTGGAGAACTGGAGCAGTGGAGACGCCCCTGTAGAGAGGCATCAACAGGTGTCCCCTTGCTGCACCTACCTGAGCTGCACGCAGAGAGTCCCCTCCCAGCCAGCCACGCTCAACGGACACGCGGCCCCATCAACCAACAGTGCTGCGTACGACGAGGAAAGAGAGGATCTGGAGTACCGCCTGCGAACGGGAGAGGTTGTGGACGAGACTGACTATCCGAAACACCCTGACATGTGCAGAGAGGAAGCCAGGCTGGACACCTTCCAATCGTGGCCCCCGTCTGCCCCTGTGAGGCCCCGGGAGCTGGCCCAGGCTGGGTTCTATTACACTAACTCCAGGGACCGGGTCGAGTGCTTCTGCTGCGGTGGCGTGCTGGGGAACTGGGAGCCTGGAGATGAAGCCTGGAAGGAGCACGAGAGGCACTTCAGCCACTGCTTCTTCATCCTGGGCCACGAAGTGGGGAACATTCCTTGCCAGCAGTCCCCTGACATGGATACAGTTCCGTACATGGGATCCTATGAGGAGCGTGTCCGCAGCTTCGCTGGCCAGCAGCATCCCGTCGACCCAGAGAGGCTGGCGAGGGCTGGGTTTTACAGTACAGGTAGCATATTTTTATAGAATGTATCTTGGCCCATTGCACGTTGCATGTTTTACCATTCTGCATTGTAATGTAGGCTGAAGACTTGGTGTAACGCATATTTTTGAAAAGTTTTATATAGGCAAAAGCTTCCTAAAGGAAACAATTTTAATATTTTTTAAAACTCTTAAGGAGTGATTTCCAGAGTCTTAAATGTTGCTGGAATGGGTCATCTAACCAAATAAAAAGGATGTATTACACTTAAGTTCTAACTTTGAAATAAGTAGTGCTTATGTGACACTTCAATGTTTAGTGTCTGTAGTTATGTCACACTTCTATATTTGCATGTACATGCAGTAGATCATTGTAATGCACCTGTTTTTTTTCTGATACTCCAATTCTGCATTGTCAGCCACACGTGCAGTATGTTAGTAATGTGTGTTAAATTGTGTGTCCTTTCAGGTGAGCTGGACCAGGTGATGTGTTTCCGCTGTGCAGGGGACCTGAAGGGCTGGCAGGCTGCTGAGGACCCCTGGGAGGAACATGCCAAATACTATCCAGGGTAAATAATTTTAAATGCAGTATTTAAAATCAGAACCTATATCTGGAGGCTACTGTATCTGTATCTTGTCACTGCCAAGTGCTGTACAGATGATTCAGTTTGACGTCGTTGTGAACTTTTATTTCCTCGCTTATTTTTAAACAGGTGTAACTTTCTTATTGCGGAGAAAGGCCAAGCGTTTGTGAACAGTATCCAGTTAGGGAATCCCTGCAGGAACTCTGCTGTAAGTGTAAGCTTCCAAGCATCCCTTATTTTCCTTCACTGCCTCTCTCTCTCTGAACAGAATCAGGTTTATTACAGAAACCTTGAAGTTGTGGTAAGATGGTATGCATGCATAGCCCAGGTAATACCTATTGACATAAGCACATCACAGTTTAGATAAGTATTGAATCTACAAAGCGTAGTTATGGCATCAAGTATCTAAGTGTGGTACAGTTTTGTACATAGAGTGGCTGAAGGTCACCGTTTCATGATAATGAAAATCTCTCATTTTGTATTTTAAGCCATGGCTGGGCATGTATTCATTCAAATATTTTATGTGTTAACCTAGAGAGCGTTTTGTGCATGTAACGAAACGTTAAAACAGGTTGCTAATTGTCCTGTAACGTTATACTGAGCACGTGTGTGTACGTTTTATTAATGTGTCACAATTCTTCTATTTAATTCACAGGCAGAACGTGTTCCAAATGGACTGACAGTACGACAAGAAGGTATTTGCCTGTTTTTATTGATCTCCTCTTTTGTTTCAGAGGATTGAAGGAAGCTCAGGTTATTTACATTGCACCATTGGATTTTGCAGTACCAGTGTTTGGGTTGATTTGTGTTTTTATTTCTCTTAATCTTTCACAGATTCGGGCATCATGCAGTCCTCTGTAGTGCAGAGGGCTCTGGAGATGGGCTTCGATGCTGCAGAAGTTGAGAGAACAGCCCGGGAGAGGGTTTGTAAGACTGGGGTGGAGTATGATTCAGTGGAAGCTCTGATCAGTGACCTGACCAGGGCTGAAAGTGAGTCAGATGAAACACAAGATAAAGAGGGTAGGACTTTCCCAAAAGTATCCTTATTATTTTTGTTTTTTTCTGTTGTAGTTGAGTTGCATATCTGGTAATCCTATGAATCTATCAAAATATTCCATCATTGATGTAGGCCTATTTATTGTAAAGCAGTAAACTTCTATTTTATGATGTGGTCTAATGCTGTAAAGACGGTGTGGGTATATAATCACATTGCTGTCGAGTTAAAAAAGAAAAAATACAATTACAACAAGCAAATTTTTTTTAAAAAAAGGATGGCATTTCCAAGCTTTATTCTACTTGAGTGGTTCGTTCTGTAGATAACATTCAAATTGCTGTGGCCTTTCCCTGCATCAAGGACATTGTATTATGCAAATACTACGATATGTTGCTTTAAGATGGAATTTCTTTAATGGTGGATGAAAAGTATTGTAGCTTATATTAAAGATTACCCAATATATTGATGTCAATTAAAGCTTGTGATTGTGGAACCTATTTATTTGTTTAGCTTTATCAGACGGAGTGGTCTGAACTTGGAGCAAGCTGCCTACCTTTAAATAAATATACGTGATAGCGATAAAGACTAATCCTTTCAAATTATTAGTACGTGAAAAAATAGGTAAAACGTGCACAGGTAACTTGAACGCACAGGTTTGTAAGATAAGCCTACATACTTGCTTATGCCGTATCTGTTCATTCTGGTGTCACAGCTGAGGTGTTGGAAGCACCCTCTTGTGGAAGATCTATATTTACTGAAAATGGCCACAAAAAAAAAAACACTGTAGTGATGCTGGTAATTTTGTTCGTTTCTATTTATCAATTTTTGTTTGGTTTTGTTTTATTACTTTTGAGAATGCAAACTTTAAGTTTTTGTTAGATCCAACTAGGTAGCAAGTTCCTGTATCTGTTTGTGTGTTTTTATTATAAATTTTTATTCAATTTTTAAATAACATACATGCCATCTTATAATACAAAAATATTATTAAATAACATCCATGCATGTGTGCATCTAAACCCCAAAACTATAACCTTCAATTATTACAGAATAGGAATAGTAATGTTACAAACATTAAGTCACTGGAGTAAGCAGACAGCAATGCATATCACGTGTCTGTTTTTATAATTCATTTCTAAATGGGGCCCCACATTTTAAGGAAGTCATTTCATTTGTGTTTTCCAGAGGAGGACCCTATGGAGAAGCTGAGGAAACTACAGCAGGAGAAGCTCTGTAAAGTCTGCATGGACAAAAACATTGCCATAGTCTTCATCCCCTGTGGACACCTGGTCACCTGCAAGAAGTGTTCCGAGGTTCTTAGTAAATGCCCCATATGCTGCGCACCTATCATTCAGAAGGTTAAAACCTACCTCTCGTGAACCCTGAATCAATCATGCTCCACAGCTGATTAATACTAGGATTGCATACGACTGTTCGTGTTCTACTTGGCTAAATATATACTAGAAGTGATTGGGACTCCTATCGGCATATTTTAAAGCAAGGCTCTGCTTTATTTCAATCCCTGCCCATTACTGACTTTGTTGAAATGGCAGTAAGACGGCCATTTTGACTTCTGACATTACAAGTAGACAAGAGATTTTTTTTGTGGTTTAGCATTGCGAAGGGCAGACACTTTAGAGTGTTTTAAAACTGTAAATCATATTCGTTCGACTTTGGAACAATGCCTCAGCAAATGGGCAGTCCCCATTATGACATGTACTTCTCACTGACATAAAATGACATTCCTTGCAATAGATTAACAGTGAAGCTCAATTAATAGAACTCTATTAAGAGGAGGCTGTGTGGTCCAGTGGTTAAAGAAAGGGCTTGTAACCAGGAGGTCCCGGTTCAAATCCCGGCTCAGCCACTGACTCATTGTGTGACCCTGAGCAAGTCACTTAACCTCCTTGTGCTCCGTCTTTCAGGTGAGGCGTAGTTGTAAGTGACTCTGCAGCTGATGCATAGTTCACACACCCTAGTCTCTGTAAGTAGCCTTGGATAAAGGCGTCTGCTAAATAAACAAATAATAATAATAATAATAATAATAATAATAATAATAATAATAATAACTCTCTGCAGCATAGTAAAAAGTATGTAATTGATTCACTACCTAATAGCCCATTCTCTAAGAAATGCACAATAAACCTGTATTGAAAACCTGAGTGAGCAGCTTTGGGTAGTGTGAATAGAGTACAAGTACTGGGGAAGGCTAGCCTTATTTGGGCAAACACAAAAGGGCTTTGGTGTTCAGCACTGAATAGTTGGAGCGGTGCGTTTGTTTGTGCCTTCGGGGCTAAGAAAGATAATAATGCCAACAGGGAAACACATGTATGTGCCCCTGACGCTGCCCCTCACAAGCCCACAGCAAAGCCTTGCATTTGAATAATAAACAGAAAGTGCAACGCTGTGACATAGAGACCCTGAATGTGTTCCTTGAAACCTCACCAGCTTGTATGAACTGTAAAATGATGCTGCTGTACTGCTGGCATTGCTGAGCACTGAAGAGAGAAGTGCACAATTTGTGAAACTAAAAATGTGTATATTGCTGTGGAAAAATACAATTTTTTTAAATAATAATGATTTATATCTATCTCTATCTATCTATCTCTATCTTTCTATCTATCTATCTATCTATCTCATTGCATTTAAATCATATTATGCATTCCTGTAAAGCAGTCGGGCTGTTCAGTTCTTCATCCATATTAACACTTTCTACTTTAAATAAATGTAAAGGTCGTTATGTAGATTTTTCTTAAACTATTTATACTATGATGTCAATTCTGATTGGTGGGGGGGGGAGGGCTTAGATATATTCTATTTAAAATCATTTATTTTACAGTCTCGCTAAAGATATAATATATAATATATATATAAATATATATACACGTATTGTACAGAGGTTATAGAAACGTGCTTCATATGTTTTGACAAGTATTGTACTGTAATGTTAATACAGTAATCCATTAAGTTTCTGTGTACCACAATCATGTTCAATTTAACAATAAAATATAATGCATTTGTAATTGTAATATTGTTCTCTAAAATCCAGTGACGGTTTGATTGAACTGGAGACGGATAGTTTTGGTTAACATATTGGGGGTATAGACTGCTTCAATAACATTGAATACCTAAAGCTTATTTTTGTAGTAGACTATTAACAATTATTTATTGTAAACTTTCATTGTGATTTACTTGGCTTTTTGTTAAATGCAAATTAAATGCGTCCTCTTAAATGTGTAGTACTAGTAAGTGTTTTTATTTTTCAAGCTTGCAGATGGTCATTAGGATGTATGCACATTACTGAAACATGCAAACAGAAATATCTTGTATATTCTAAATGTCATTTGCAAGCAATAGTCTAGGCTAATTATCATAATGATCTTCATGAACCTTTTCATACAGCCAAAGCTTTGCTGCTTTTAGCACATGCTGTATTTTATTCAATGAATGAATCTTTCTGATATGTATAATATATGCCTTTCTTGGTTAAATATTTGACTATAAACTAAAAGGATGCTGCTATTTGTATTTATAGTAATTATTGGACTTGTAGTATAGTGTGTGTGTTTACAAATATGGCATCATTTATTTCTGGAGTGGGTGGTGAATGAAACTGCATCTTAATAGGAAAAAACATTCCAGTGGTACACTTAAGTGAGCACTAACACTCCAGCACAGTCTCTGAATACAGTTGTTAGTCTTTAAAAGGCTGGTCTGGGACATCTGAAAAACTAATTTTGCTGAACAGAGACGACTGGTTTGGTTAATGTAATAACAGCCCATATATACAGTACATGTTTCTAATACAAACACAGTATTAGTGTTTGCTATGAGGTCCAGTATTCCTAGTAGGAGTAATTGAGAGATGATAGTAAGTAGTGGAATTTGCCCTGCATGCAAAAAAGCTTTTTTTAAAACTCTAATTTTCAATTAGATTGATCAATAAAGCATGCGCCTTACCTGTAGCGGCAGTGTGCAGCATTTAAAACAGACCCCTTTCTTTAAATTGTCTGTTCCCTATCTGGGAAGGGACCTATTTCAGTGCTGCACCACAACACAGCAGTTCAGTGCTCATGCATTCCTTCAAATCAATTGCCTTATCGGACTTTATGCCAGTCAAAATTTCTCTATTTACTGGAAACAAAGCCTTTAATGTGGAGATTAACAGAAACCCCATTTCGGAGCAGTGCGAAAGCTTAGGGAAACTGAAGCATGTATGCTGGGAAGGTGATTCACATCAACACCCTGTTTAGTATGGTAAATCAATTGCAGCTGTGAAAAAAATAAAATAAAATAAAAAGCAATCCCATGTTATTCCCTTGAGTAATTAGAAATGTAATTTGCAAAGTTAATAATTCATTAATTACCCAGAGTGTCCAGACCAGTTCATTTCACCATTCATCAGATTGGAACCCCCTTTTTTAAAATGTGTTATTTATTGAAATAATTTAAGATTTCATTGACTTTTAAAACAGAAGCATTAATCGTGACAGTTGAAATAGTTTCCTTGCAGAACGCCACCTCGCATGGCAGACCTGATCCATCAGGGTCCTGAGAGCATCTTCCCTGTCACGATAGCAGTCATAGAGGCAGGGAATGAAAGCACCCCCTGTACAAGTATATTAACAAATGTTATTAATACGCGTCAAAACAACCAGCACTAGTGCTGTGTCTATATGAGACAAAATAAGTTAAAATCGATGCAAATTAGATTCAGGTTTTTCAATATAATATTACAAATAATAACTGAATTGCGTGTAAATACATAAACATACACACACATATATATGGTTTAACTATGATTATATATAGATAGATAGTAATTAAACCATTTGGTAACGTGCTGGT
>CM060261.1:16466384-16468460 GCA_030684275.1 Acipenser oxyrinchus oxyrinchus | reverse complement strand
ACTAAGCATACCTCAAATCTACAGCTAAACAAGTACAATGCATTAGTAAGACCTCATCTAGAATATTGTGTTCAGTTCTGGTCACCTCATGACAAAAGGATATTGCTGCTCTAGAAAGAGTGCAAAGAAGAGTGACCAGAATTATCCCGGTTTAAAAGGCATGTCGTATGCAGACAAGCTAAAAGAATTGAATCTATTCAGTTTTGAACAAAGAAGACTACGCTGCGATCTGATTCAAGCATTCAAAATCCTAAACGGTATAGACAATGTCGACCCAGGGGACTTTTTCGAAAAAAGAAACAAGGACCAGGGGTCACAAATGGAGATTAGATAAAGGGGCATTCAGAACAGAAAATCGGAGGCACTTTTTTACACAGAGAATTGTGAGGGTCTGGAACCAACTCCCCAGTAATGTTGTTGAAGCTGACACCCTGGGATCCTTCAAGAAGCTGCTTGATGAGATTCTGGGATCAATAAGCTACTAACAACCAAACGAACAAGATGGGCTGAATGGCCTCCTCTCGTTTGTAAACCTTCTTATGTTCTGAAGCAACAGTGAACAAAAGTAAAGAATTTAAACAAAGTGAAAAAAACAGAAAGAATGCACCAGTATTATCTAAGTAGTTGAAGTACACTGAGATTAAGTTTGAAAATGCTGTGGTTTGGTAAAGGTTTTCCACAGACTAAATGAGTTTTTTCCAGCTCTAACTAGCCAGCCTTTGAACAGGTGCTGGCTTCTTAGGAGCTCTTGGAGGAGTGGAGATTTAAATGAGCCAATGGGGTTGGATGAACAAATGAGATTTGCAAGGAACTGTGGGATTTGAAGCTTAACCTGGCCAGGCTACTGACCCTACTTAAAGGGACAGGTGGGTGAGTTTGGCCACCCACATTATGTAGCATTGGGTTTGCTAAACTATTCACACACCGCTGCAGTTAACATGAACACTCTGAAGCTTCAGCATCGCCACCAAACTGCCTTTTTTTGTTGTTGTTGTATTTTCTAATATTAGACTATAATGCCAACACAACATTTTGTTTAAAATGGCTCATAATAGTAAATCATTTTTTTCAAGGTATATAATAGTCATAATGTTGTCAACTTTAATGCTGCTCCACTACATCTCGTGGCATTAACTAACAAATTGGTCATTAACTACCAGGAATGGACCAATTATCACTTATTTTTTTGCCCATACCACCTAGAATTTTTTTTTTAAAAATCACCCTGAAAAAAACCAATAAGGAGAATCTCCCTCACAACATCAAACACCGGCACCATTCATTTTCTCCGCAATTTTTCTAAGTTAATCACATGACTTTTTACATCATTTTCATTGGCTAATTTATTCTATGATGTAATGTTTCTACAAAATCAGCAGTCATTTGATGCAGTTGCATGCAATAAAGTTGCCTGAAACTTGTAGCTTGCATATCACTTTCTACAAAAAGTAAACTTTCTACATTTTTCTAGCAACATGTAGACTGGTGTCCCCACAGCTTAACAATAAAGGCTTTGATGCTAGTAGAGTCCATGTGGGTTATTGTGTAATCTACTGCCAAGAGGAGAGTGGAAAGTATACTGACCTAGTGAGTCACCTTTAGTTCTACCATTTAATATTGAGAAACCAAATCCTTTACAAAGATTTAGTCATTTTGTTCCATTATTATTTCTAACATGGTCAAAGCTATTTCTTTGTTCAAGGACAGGGTTGGAGTATATTTTGTTGTCCCCAATGATGTATCTGATTCCCTCAGTAAGGAAGTCCTTTTCTCTACCTGTCCGTGCATTTAGATCCCCACATAACTTAATCTTCCCCTCTCTCTCTCTCAGGGGTAATCTGGTCTTCTCCCTGGCTGAAGTCCGTGCTCTGGTTCCTCTCTCCGGGTCTCTCCGGGCCCTGGTTCTGTCTGAGAACCCGCTCTCTGAGTCTGAAGACTACCGACTGTCAGTGCTGGGGATCCTGCCGCACCTAGAGAGGTTGGACAAAGATCCTATGAGCCGGGAGGAGAGGGAGGAGGCAGAGCAGAGAGAGAAGGTGAGAGGAGAGTGAGAGCAGAGAGCAGGTGAGAGGAGAG
>CM060261.1:16438884-16461384 GCA_030684275.1 Acipenser oxyrinchus oxyrinchus | reverse complement strand
ACACACACACACACACACACACACACACACACACAGACACACACACACAGACACACACACACAGACACACACACACACACACACACACACACACACACACACACACACACACACACACACACACACACACACACACACACACACACACACACACACACACACACACACACACAGACACACACACAGACACACACATACAGACACACACAGACACACAGACAGACAGACACACACACACAGACACACACACACACACACACATACACCGAGACACACACATACACACACAGACACACACTGTAAAGTTTTATTTTAAATAAAATGTGGAATTTATCAAAAATAAATGTTTTTAAAAAAATATTTATTTGTGTTTCTTTATTTGTTAATTTCCAAAACAGTTTCCGTAGTTTTCTATATTATACAGCAGGGACATCAGCAGTTAGTCAAACAGCTCCCCTGAGTTTCAATTTCCACAGGGGTAGGTAGAGAGAAGGGAAAAGAGAGGTGAGAATGGAGTGTGAGAGGGGGGAAGAGAGAGAGAGCAGGACCCCCCTTTCTAAAAGCACACAGAGGGTTTATTGATGCAGCTTCATTCCTGGTTTGTGAAAGACCAGATTAAGACCCAGGTCACTGAACCACTCCATCAGCAACTGCATGTGGTCCGTGTCGAGAATGGACAGGCGGCCTGTCTGTGTGTTCTAACTTTGTTTCTGCCTGTCTGTCTAACTCTGTGTTTTTGATTTTCTCTCTCTACTTAACTCAGGGAGAGAGGAGGAGGCACTAACGCAGCCCCTCCCTCTCTGCAATAAAACAAAGTTTTGAAACTTGAGAGTTATAAAAAAAACTGGAGAGAGAGTGAGACACAGAGACAAAGAAGAGGCAGAGTGTGAGAAAGAGACAGGAGCGTAATTGCTGGGTCAGAACTTGAACAAGCTGGTGCCTCTTCAGTAAAGACTGAAATTTGAATTGAGAGAGAAAGAGGAGTACTGTTCTACAAGATACAGAATCGAAACAGAAGTGTAAAAACGGAGAGGGAGTGTAAGAAAGTCAGGAAAGATGAGTGTGAATCTGAGTGGATACTATAAGCTGGTCTCGCAGGTGAACATGGATGCCTATCTCAAAGCACTCGGTAAGAAACAGCCTGTGTCTCTGTGTGTGTGTCTCGGTGTGTGTGTCTCTGTGTGTGTGTAAGTATCTATACCTGTCTGTCTGTCGAGAGTGAATGCATGGAGGGTGTGTGCGGAGCTCTGAGTGAGTGAATCATTGTTGTGCTGCTGCTGTATAATATGTACAACTATGGAGATTGAAATTTAAGGGGACTGTGAGAGTTTTTTTACCGCTATGGCCAAATCTGCAGGGATCCCTAGGAGATCAGGATCCAAACCTGCAGGGATCCCTAGGAGATCAGGCTCCAAACCTGCATTGATCCCTAGGAAATCAGGCTCCAAACCTGCTGGGATCCCTAGGAGATCAGGCTCCAAACCCACAGGGATCCATAGGAGATCAGGCTCCAAACCTGCAGGGATCCCTAGGAGATCAGGCTCCAAACCCACAGGGATCCATAGGAGATCAGGCTCCAAACCCGCAGGGATCCCTAGGAGATCAGGCTCCAAACCCGCTGGGATCCCTAGGAGATCAGGCTCCAAACCCACAGGGATCCCTAGGAGATCAGGCTCCAAACACGCAGGGATTCCTAGGAGATCAGGCTCCAAACCCACATGGATCCCTAGGAGATCAGGCTCCAAACCAGCAGGGATCCCTAGGAGATCAGGCTCCAAACCCACAGGGATCCCCAGGAGATCAGGCTCCAAACCCACAGGGATCCCTAGGGGATCAGGCTCCAAACCCACATTGATCCCAGGAGATCAGGCTCCAAAACCACAGGGATCCATAGGAGATCAGGCTCCAAACCTGCAGGGATCCCTAGGAGATCAGGCTCCAAACCCGCTGGGATCCCTAGGAGATCAGGCTCCAAACCCACAGGGATCCCTAGGGGATCAGGCTCCAAACCCACATTGATCCCTAGGAGATCAGGATCCAAACCTGCAGGGATCCCTAGGAGATCAGGCTCCAAACCCACAGAAACCCTAGGAGATCAGGATCCAAACCAACAGGGATCCCAAGGAGATCAGGCTCCAAACCCGCTGGGATCCCTAGGAGATCAGGCTCCAAACCCGCAGGGATCCCTAGGAGATGATGTTCCAAACACTCAGGGATCCCTAGGAGATGAGGCTCCAGTGTTGGAAATCTGACACGTAAACATGGCATTGAAATGATAGTGGGTGTGGTGGTCCCTGTATAGAAATGTGTGGCTGAGCTGGGAAAGGTATTCGAGTGTGAGAACTTTAAGGCAGCTTCACAAATGAACAAGGCTATGTTTCTGAGCAATGAAGAAATCATTCAGGAAATCATTCAGCAGGGACTAGTAATTGACGGAGGATTAGATACTGTTCTGCCTCTTGCTGATCCCGCTAGGAAAATTACTAATTCTAATGTTCCCCCTTATCTAAAAAATGAACACCTGCTGAAAATGATGTCCGATATAACAATGATTCATGTGGGCTGTAAATCCCCTGAATTAAAACATGGTGTTTCTTTTGAAAGGCAGTTTTATATGCTCCTCAACAGAGCGGGACTTGTTACTGAAAAAAGTTACTCATTACTCGTTGCCCGTTCCTTCAGAAAAAAACGAATATAGTGTCCTTACTTATTACTTAATAAAAATGGAGCATGTTATATTACTTGTTATATTACCCATTATATTTCTTGTTATATTTCTCGTTATATTACTCGTTATATTACTCGTTATATTTCTCGTTATATTACTCGTTATATTACTCGTTATATTTCTCGTTATATTTCTCGTTATATTACTCGTTATATTTCTCGTTATATTACTTGTTATATTTCTCGTTATATTTCTCGTTATATTACTCGTTATATTACTCGTTATATTTCTCATTATATTACTCGTTATATTACTCGTTATATTTCTCGTTATATTTCTCGTTATATTACTCGTTATATTTCTCGTTATATTACTTGTTATATTTCTTGTTATATTTCTCGTTATATTACTTGTTATATTACTCGTTATATTTCTCGTTATATTTCTCGTTATATTTCTCGTTATACAATGCAAAAAAATCACTGCTGTGAGAGAAAAAAAAGAACAAAAAAACGTCTACTAACTGCTGTGAGAAATTAAAAAAATGCAGAGTGAAGTGACAGTTGAAGAGGGCCTCCCAACTGCCAGAGAAATTGTTACAATTTCCCAAATGTAACAACTGTGGATAGATTGAGCAGCAGTAGCAGTGAAATCCAACCCCCAGAAGAAGCAACACAAGAACAGAGTGCTGAGGAAATCCCCACAGACTCAAACTGAACGCAGTAAGGATTCAAGGAAATGCATGCACATGGATTAGGGAGTGGTTAACATGTAGAAAACAGAAAGTACTGATTAGAGGAGAAACCTCAAAATGGAGCGAGGTAACCAGTGGTGTACCACAGGGATCAGTATTAGGTCCTCTGCTATTCCTAATCTACATTAATGATTTAGATTCTGGTATAGTAAGCAAACTTGTTAAATTTGTAGACGACACAAAAATAGGAGGAGTGGCAAACACTGTTGCAGCAACAAAGGTCATTCAAAATGATCTAGACAGTATTCAGAACTGGGCAGACACATGGCAAATGAAATTTAATAGAGAAAAGTGAAAAGTATTGCATGCAGGCAATAAAAATTTGCATTATAAATATCATATGGGAGATACTGAAATTGAAGAAGGAATCTATGAAAAAGAACTAGGAGTTTATGTTGACTCAGAAATGTCTTCATCTAGACAATGTGGGGAAGCTATAAAAAAAGGCCACTTTTTTTAACACTTCTGCCTCTGTTATGCTAAAGTTATTTAAATTTGGATAGGAACAGGTCGACATGTGTGGCATGTTGTCCGTGTCCTCCTTTGTAAAAACCTGTGAAAAGTAATCATTTAATATATTTGCTATTTTTTTTTCTTCATCTATGATTTTGCCATTTGTGTCTCTTAGACATTTAACCTCCTCTTTGAATGTTCTCTTGCTGTTATAATATTGGAAAAACGTTTTGGAATTAGTTTTAGCCCCCTTAGCAATATTGATTTCTATCTCTCTCTTTGCCTTTCTAACTTCCTTTTTAACTTGTGTTTGCAGTTCCAAGTACTCTTTCTGTGTACTTTGTTTTTGGTCCCTTTTAAACACTCTGTAAAGTTTTGCTGAATATTTTTTTTAATTGATCTATTAAACCATTTTGGCCATTTTGTTTTAGATTTAGATTTGTCTACTTTTGGGATGTAATTGTTTTGCGCCTCTAGTACTACATTTTTAAAAAACAGCCATCCTTTTTCTGTGGATGTTTTCTCTATTTTACTCCAATCTACTTCTGTTAGTCTCTGTTTCATACCTTCATAGTTTGCTTTTCTAAAATTGTAAACCTTAGCTTTAGTCATTACTTTTGAGGTTTTAAAAATACTTCAAATGAGACCATGTTGTGGTCTGAGTTTGCCAATGGCTCTCTGACCTCTGTTTTAGTTATTCTGTCTTCGTTATTTGAAAAGACTAAATGAAGGCATGCCTCCCCTCTAGTCGGTGCCTTGACAAATTGTGTTAGGAAACAGTCATTTCCACCATTTCAATTTCGTCTGTCGTGCTCCCCACCGGGTTCTCCCATTTTATATGGGGGAAGTTGAAATCCCCCATTAGTATGGCTTCTCCTTTTCTACACGCATTTCGAATGTCATTGTATAACAGATTATTTTGCTCAGTGTCTGAATTTGGCGGTCTATAGCATGCTCCTATTATTATGCCCTTTGAATTTTTGTCCTTTATTCTGACCCATATTGATTCTGCATTGTTTTCTTTGTCCTGATTTAACACCTGGGCTTCAAGACTATTTCTTATGTATAGCGCTACCCCTCTGCCTCTTCTGTCCTGCCTGTCTTTCCTATACAGTGTGTACCCACTAATATTATATTGGTCTCCATCACTCTCAGACAACCAAGTTTCTGTAACACCTATCAAATCGTAGTTACTTGTTAGTGCAGTAGCTTCAAGTTCGAACATTTTGTTTCTGAGACTTCTAGCATTAAGCTGAAGCAGACCTGAACCCTCCCGAAAAACTGGTCCCCCTGCGACCCGGGTGCAAATGGACCCAGTCAAGCACTGCAGACTAGCAGAGAGCACTAACCAGTGACGAGGTTGGAAGTATGCTAAACAGCGTCCAACAAAACGTTACCAAAATAACAAAAAAGAAGCACATTTAGCTGCTGAAAATGTAAATAGTATTTTTGAGAAATTGGCAAAAAAATCTAATCTATGCAAAATATTAAAAAAAAAAAAAATTCAAAAACCCTCCCAAAGAGAAATGGTTTGACAGTGAATGGAGCTCAGCTAGGAAACACCTGAGATGGCTGTCAAACCAAAACACACCAGGAGTCACGCCTCAAATTGCACTGCACTAACGCAGCACAAACACCTCCTGAGCAAGAAAAACAAGACTGAATGTCCAAAACCGACCCAAACTGAGGAACCAATTGATCAAAACTCCTTGTGGGAATTATGGAAAAAAATGAACACTAAAACATTTTAAAAAGATTTGGCAATCCCAAATGGCAATATATGGAAAAACTATTTTGAAAACCTTTAAACAAAAATCTAAATTCTGAACAAATTTCAATCCAAAAAATTAAAAGCATGAACGATACAATACAAGCAGAACCCATGAGACTCACCAGTAACGATGCAGGGACTAAAGGAGAAACTCCAGGCCCTCGAACCTAGGAAAGCCTGTGGCACAGATAACATCAGCAATGAGATGCTGAAACAAAGCAACCCTGCAATACAGGAGGCCCTGCTTCAACTTCTTAATTTAGTCCTGGGAGCTGGGTGTGTTCCTGAGATCTGGAATCAAGGACTGATTACTCCTATCTATAAAAGTGGAGACAAATTCAACCCCAGTAACTACCGAGGCATCTGCGTGAGCAGTAATCTGGTGTAGGGGGTAAAGTATATGACATAATAAATTCAATATATTCAGAAAATAAATGCAGTATGAAAATTGACAACAAAAGGACAGAATTCTTCTCACAGGGGCGTGGGGTGAGACAGGGCTGCAGCTTGAGTCCAACACTGTTCAATATTTATATCAATGAGTTAGCTACAGTGCTGGAGTAGTCTGCTGTCCCTGGCCTCACTCTCCATGATACAGAGATTAAATTCCTGCTCTACACAGATGACCTGGTCCTGCTTTCCACCACAGAGCAGGGGCTGCAGCACAGCCTGGCACTGCTAGAGCAGTACTGTCAGACCTGGGACAGAGCAGGGGCTGCAGCAGAGCCTGTCACTGCTAGAGCAGTACTGTCAGACCTGGGACAGAGCAGAGGCTGCAGCAGAGCCTGTCACTGCTAGAGCAGTACTGTCAGAAATGGGCACGGACGGTCAATCAGGACCAGTGTTATGGTCTTCCAGAAGAAATCCAGATCTCAGGCAAACAGGTACCCCTTCACTGGGCAACACCGTATGAGATCACAGCACCAACTACAATGACCTGGGTCTGACCATCAGTTTCAGCCTGGCTAGAAATGCATTCAAAGAAAAAGCACATCAGGCTTTCTATACCATAAAGACTTGATTTGGCAAAACCAAAATACCAATACAAATTTTGCTCAAAACTCAGTCATACAACCAATCCTGCTATACAGTAGTGAAGTGTGGGGACCCCTCGTAAACCACAAATACAAAATTGGGACAAAAGCCCAACAGAAATCCTACAATTGGAATTTTGCAAAAATATCCTGCAGGTTCACAGAAACGCCCCCAATAACACCTGCAGGGCTGAGCTGGGACTGTTCCCCCTCCTAATCCCTATTCAGAAGAGAGCAGACAAGTTCTGGTTCCACTTAAAACATGCAGACCAGGACTCCTATAAATACGAGGCCCTACTGAGCAACCTGCTCTCCCAGACAAGGACCCCCTGGGCCAACTGGTTCTGAGGCTCACAGAACCGAGCCACACTCAAACCAGGGAGCCTCAGATACAAGCCACTCACAAAAAAATCCAATAACAATAATTCAAAAAAACTGACCTTAACTTGAAGAACAAATTCACTGAAAATTGGAATAGAATTAACAAATAAACTGGAATGCTATCAGGCCCTAAACAGAAACACTAAATTAGCGGAATATCTAAAAATTAAAAATACAAAAGAAAGACAAATTCTAACAAAGTTCAGACTCAGTGACTGCACAGCCTGGCCATTGAAAAGGGCAGATATATAAATCCTGGCTTACCAGAGAGGAACGGCTGTGCCATCATTGTGAACTAGAGGAGGTTGAAACAGAGATGCATTTCCTGTTATCATGCTCAAAATACATAGAAATACGGGGGAAATATATTCCTAAATTTGAGAGCCAAAAACCAGAATTTAAACTCCTCTCGGACAGCATTAAAGTTCCCACCGTACTGGGAGCGGAGGAGCGGACTGCAAATCTAGCAGCAAAATATGTATCCGCCTGCCACAGCCTAAAAGACAGTGTGTGACACCCTGCAGCAACACATGAACTGTGTTACAGTCAATGGGGAGGGAGGGGTGGGGTGCTGTTCCTGGGGAAGAAGGCTGTTCTCTTCTGCTCATAGATGTGTAATGTTTAGTAATGTTTATTTGTTGTATTATAAATTTCTTTGGCAATGCTGTACTTGTAATATAGTCATGCCAATAAAGAACATTTGAATTTGAATTTGAGAGAGTGCAGTTCTGAGAGAGAGAGAGAGAGAGAGAGAGAGAGAGAGAGAGAGAGAGAGAGAGAGAGAGAGAGAGAGAGTACAGTAGTAGTTTTATTAGCAGGTATTATAACTGTGCGGTTGACGACCAGCTAGATAAGAACAGCTCAGAACCCCACCCTGAGTCAGTCAGGGAGCTGGTTACTGTCCTACAGCACAGGATTTGGAAGCTGTGTGGGGAGCAATGAACCCTGATGCTAGGCAGTACACTTGGGTTAAAGGGAGAGCTGGGAATATATGTCTAGCTTGACTTGATACGTTTTATGTTTTTAAACATCACTTAAACCTTTTCACTAAATGCACAATTCAACCCAGAGGTTTCTCTGACCACAGCCTTGTTAATCTAAAGATGTTTATTTCCACCTCATGTCTATTCATCCTTTTGGCATTTTGACACTAACATTTTGAATGATTGGGGCAAAGTGGTTGATTGGGTACAAGTGCAGGGTGATGCAGTGCGTGAATGAAACAGACCGAGATGATTGCGATTCTCTGTCCCCTTTTATGCCGTCACACATGACCCCTTGGTAAACGAGTGCAACCGCCTCTCCAATCTGTGGCGGCCACGTCGTTTCCCTTCCGGGTCAATACGTTCTTGCAAGGTAGTCTCACCTTCATCCAGACTGGCCGACTTCCCGACCCGGGGAAAGAACTGTCAGACCAGCCCGTCCAAAGATCTCTGTTCTCGCTGTATAGTGCCTTCACAGGTCGGGAGGGAGATTTACAACCAAAAATCATTGTATTTCTGTCACAATGATACTCACTTTTTAAAATGTTTTCATTTCTTTTGGTAACGTTGGAGGCAGAAAAGACCATTTTCATCAATAAGACAATGGTGGGATGTAGGTAAAGTTCAGACTTGACTAGTCTGCCAGCAGCACACTAAGAATGTCATCAAGAGCTCTAGTGAGGCCATGAGAGATATGGAGGAGGATATAACTGAACTGCATTAGGATTTGATATCAGCGTCCAAGCTCTTTGGCTTTCAAGCTGGTCTGCTCTCCCTTGATCAAGAGAAAGCTTTTGACTGGGTAGTCCTTAGATTTATTTGAGGTGTTAAAGGCATTTGGCTTTGATTCCGGTTTTTCAGGAAAAATTCAGTTGCTATATAGTAACATTTTTATTGTTCTTTAAATCAATGGTGGTCTGTGCTCTCCTTTCCAGGCGCAGAGGGGAATTCACCGGGGCTGCTCTTCATTGAGAATGTTGTACTTCCTCTTAATTGAACCCCTAATGGTTAACTAAGAACAATGCTGACTGGACTGTCCATCCCGAATGGGACCATGGACTCTGTTAAAGCAGTGGCCATGCTGATGCCCTCGTTGTGTTAATACTAAACAAGACAGATCTTCAAACAGTAGAAGCTGGTCTGAGGCTGTTTGAAGGAGTGTCCTGAGCTAGAGTAAACTGGGCCAGAAGCAATGCTTTTCTCATGGGGACTGGGAGGGTCATTTTAATGTTACATGCTCTTTTGGGGGGATGATAGTTGTGTGAGAGGGTTAGTGTGCTGAAGTGCAGTGTGAAATGTTTATTAATTATTTATCTTTTCACATTTCTGATATTTATTGTAATTTGTTCATGATTTGTCTTTTGACGTGATATTGTTACACAGAATTCTTTGATAAAACAGAGTTCTTTTAAAAATGAATTATCTATCTATCTATCTATCTGTCTATCTATCTGTTCTGTCTAGTGTGATGCATGCTGGGAGAGTGGAGTGAGTGAGGTGGAGTGGATTGAAGTAGGTGTTTCGTTTTTCTTTCTTTTTTTATATGTGTTTGTTAATGTGAATAGTTTTCATTTGTTTTGTTTGTTAAATAAATTAAAGAACTTTGTTAAACTTTTGCGGCCAGCATGGCTGGCTCAGGGGGGGGTTTCCCCCTTGAGAGTTTAACTCGTAAGCACGGAGTTAAAATAGCTACGGAAGGTTTTGTTCCTATAGAGAAGTGCATGTTAGCGATTGGGAAAGTAGTCGGTCATGACAATATAAAGTCTGCGTCTAGAATGAATGGATCAGTCGTGGCGTTTTTAAGTCAAACTGATCTAGTAAATAAAGTAGTAGAAAATGGAATTATTTTGAATGATTCTCTGGTTGCAGTTACGCCATTAGTGACACCAGCGAGGAAAATAATTATATCAAACGTTCCACCTTTCCTTAAAAATGCCTTAATTATAAATGAATTGTCTCGACATGGGCAAATTGTTTCAGCCCCAAAAAGAATCCCGTTGGGTTGTAAATCTCCACTGTTACAACACGTGGTCTCCTTCAGGAGACAGTTGTTTA
This sequence comes from Acipenser oxyrinchus oxyrinchus, assembly GCA_030684275.1. Taxonomy (NCBI): domain Eukaryota; kingdom Metazoa; phylum Chordata; class Actinopteri; order Acipenseriformes; family Acipenseridae; genus Acipenser; species Acipenser oxyrinchus. The sequence continues at coordinate 16,451,285 of CM060261.1, read as the reverse complement.
TGGTTCTGAATAAAGTGAGTGAGGAACTTAACATTGTTTTAAAGTTTAAAGTGGATGGCTGTGATTACGTGATTTTTGCTACTTCAGAAACGATGAAATGTTTCAATTGTGGGGCTGATGGACATTTAGTTAAAAATTGCCCGAAAACAAAAGATAGAGAGGAGAGAGAAGGGGGAGAGGTGAGCGAGAAAGTAGCGGTGAATTTGAAATCCACAGAGCCGAGTAATGTTGATGTTGAAGCAGAGAGTGGGGGTATGGAGAGAGGGAATGTGAACGCTGAGAATGATGGAGAGGTGGCTGGGACGAGTGTTGGTGTGGAGGTGAGCGGAACAGAGGGTAAAACTGGAGAGCAGGAAATTAAGAATACCAGTAGTGATGGTAACGAAAAACAACAGTTTGAAAGTGGTACTGTTAATGATACAGATAGTACGAGAGAAGCAGAGACTGGAGAAGTAAGAGAGGACAATCAGGGTGCGGGTGGAAATAAAACCGAGAGTCTAGGGGAGAATGCGTCGGAGAAAGTTTCTGAAGTGAGCAGTTTGGCAATGGAGGTGAGTGAGAATATGAATGATAATGATGGATTTAAGACTCCAGGAAAAAGGAAAAAAAAAAATTATTAAAAAGGAAAAATATAGAGGAAGTAGAAACAAGGGGAAAAGAACAACCTCCTAATAAGGAGGGGCAAAAGCCCTGGAGTGTTTTGGTTGCCAGCACAGTACATGAAAGTAATTCAGAGTCAGAGAGAGAGGAGGAGGAGGAGGAGGTGGTGTTAACCGACTCCTCTCAATGCTCTGAATCCATTTTGTTAAAGAGCGGGTATGGCGAGCAAGATATAAGAGAGTTTTTACTGTTGACAAAGGGAAGGAGAAAAATTGATGTGGAGGATTTTTTTCCTGATTTAAGTTTGTTTGTGAACTCAGCAGCTTATCTGGTAAAGAAGTCCTCTGGGTCAAACTTTACAGATCAAGAGCGCTGGTGTTTAAAGAATTGTTTGATTAGAGTTCGTAGTAAACTTAATCAAAAATAAAAATGTTAAACTCCGTGTTTTTTTTTTCAAATATTGTTTGTTTTTTGTACTCTGAGCTTTCTTTCTATCCCAATGATGACTTTTCTATTAGGGACTATTAATATAAATGGTTGTAGAGACAGTCTTAAGAAGGCTTCTGTTTTTGAATATTTGAACCAGAAAAAACTGGATGTCATTTTCTTACAAGAAACTCATTGTGATTTCAAAACCCAGTCAGAGTGGGAAAAGGAATGGAAAGGGCAAATGGTTTTAGTCATGGATCTAATGTGAGTGCTGGGGTGGCAGTTTTGTTTAAGGAAAATTTTAAACCTGAGTCTATGGATTTTACTGAACTGGTAAAAGGACGGATGCTTAAAATAGAAGCTGTAGTAGAAGGACAATCCTTTGTATTTATTAATATTTATGCCCCCAATGATGGAAAAGAGAGGTTGGAATTTTTCAAAATTCTGGACGAGGTTTTAGTAGAATGCACGTCTGATGAGGTTTTGTTTTTAGCAGGGGATTTTAATTGTACTGCTCATTGTAAAATGGACAGAAATCATCCTGAGCCACACCTTAAGTCTGCAAGAGAATTATCAGTTATATTAAAAAAGATTGATTTAATTGATGTGTGGAAAAGTGTGCATCCTAATAAAAGACAATATACTTGGGTTAAGTACAGTAAGAGTCACATCTCAATGGCAAGATTAGATCGGATTTATGTTTTCAAAGAGCATTTTAATCTGATAAAACAATGTAGCATCTCTCCTTCTACCTTTTCTGATCACAACCTTGTATTCCTTTCTGTTTTATTGCCTACTGTTAAACGCAGTCGTTCCTATTGGAAATTCAATACTAGTCTGTTAAATGATTTGCATTTTATCAAATGTTTTAATTTCTTTTGGAAAACATGGAGGGATGATAAAGGTTCCTTTTCGAATCTTAGACAATGGTGGGATGTAGGTAAAGTTCAAATAAAAACATTCTGTCAACAGTATAATGAAAACGTTACAAAGAGGGTAAATGAGTCTCTGCAGGAGCTGGAGCGGGATGTCTTAGAGCTCCAGAGAGCTCTAGACTCCAAGCAAAATGATAATCTAATTGAAAAATTAAAGTATAAAAAGAAATTAATTGCAAATCTTTTGGATGTAAAGGTAAAAGGAGCACTGGTGAGATCTAGGGTGCAGGGGCTGATGAAGATGGACGCACCTACTCAGTTTTTTTTCAGTTTGGAGAAAAAAAGTAGCCAAAGGAAGGCAATTCATTGTCTAAGGAGGCCGGACGGAGTGGAGCTGAGAGACCTATTGCTATTTATGGATGAGGCACGCTGTTCAGTTCTACTCAGGCTTATTTGCAGCGGAGGCTGGGGCTGAGCCTGAGGAGGTGCAGGGTTTCCTGCAGGGCATGACGTGTTTGCCTGAGGAGGCTAATGAAGGGCTGGGGAGTGCCCTGTCTATAGAAGAACTTACTGTTGCTCTACAAGGGCTGAATCAGGGCAAAGCTCCTGGCATTGATGGCTTGCCCGTGGAGTTTTTTAAAAGTTTTTGGCAACTGTTGAAACATGATCTTGCTGAAGTTTTTGAAGAGAGCTTTGAGCAAGGAGAGCTGCCGCTAAGCTGCAGGAGAGCAGTTATCACGCTCCTTCCAAAGAAAGGTGATCTTTGCGACATAAAAATTGGAGACCTGTGTCACTGTTGTGCTCGAATATAAAATTCTTTCTAGAGCTCTAGTCAACAGACTGAGTACAGTGATCGAGACTGTGGTGCACCCTGATCAAACTTATTGCATCCCAAATAGATCCATTTTTGATAATATCTTTTTAGTCAGAGACATATTGGCAGCCTCAAAATTGTTTGGCTTTAGTACTGGTCTTTTTTTGTTAGATCAGGAAAAGGCTTTTGACAGAGTCGACCACCAGTATTTATGGAAGGTCCTCGCTGCTTTTGGTCTTAACTCTGATTTCATTAGTAAAATAAGATCGCTCTATTGTAACGTTTTCAGTTTGATTAAAATAAACGGAGGACTTACTGCACCTTTTAAAATTCAGAGAGGAATTAGACAAGGATGCCCTCTATCTGGTATGTTATACGCACTATCAATTGAACCATTCTTGAGTAGGTTAAGAAGTGTTTTGACGGGCTTAGATATTCCAAACTGCAATCAGTCAATTAAGCTGTCAGCTTATGCTGACGATATAATGTTGTTTATAAGTAGTCAAGAAGACGTAAAGGTGTTAGTTGAGACCCAGAAAATCTTTGAAAAGGTTTCATCTGCACGAGTAAATTGGAGTAAGAGCAGTGCTGTGCATGTTGGGAAAGAAAAGAGATGCAAGTCACTGGTACTGCCTGATGGACTGCAGTGGACTCGAGAAGGTTTCAAATATTTGGGAATTTTATGGGCAATGAGAAAATGGAACAGCAAAATTGGGAAGGGGTTTTGGAAAATATAAAAGGACGTTTGCAGAGGTGGAGGTGGCTGCTTCCTCAAATGTCTTTTAGAGGAAGAGTTTTAGTGGTAAATAATTTAGTCAGCCTCCAGTCTTTGGCATAAGTTAATTTGTGTGGAGCCTCCAAAATGTTGTTGAAACAGATCCAATCCCTGCTTTTGGAGTTTTTGGAATGGATATTGCTGGTTGAGGCAGTGTGTGCTGCATTTGCCATTGGATGAAGGTGGGCAAGGATTCATTAATATTGAGTGTAGGACAGCTGCTTTCAGACTGCAAACGTTACAAAAATTGTTTTATTCACCGGTAGAGTTGCCTTGGAGAGGACTGGCGTTGTCTTTCTTTCGTCAGGTTGGAGGGCTTGGTTTTGATTTTAATTTGCTATTTATGGATGTTGGTCAAATTAATTTGACGTGTCTTCCTCTGTTTTACAAGAGTGTGCTGAGGGCTTGGAGTGTACTAAAGGCCGAGTATGAGTTTTCTTTAGACCCCTTTTGGGTTCTACAACAGCCTTTGGTGTTAAATCCACAATTTAGTTTCATTTATAAGTTCAAATCGGTTAATGATTCCCTTATTAGGGCTAAACTTGTGAAGATCTATGATCTAATAGACACAGAAAAATGTGCTTGGAAGGACCCAGAATGTTTAGCTAATGCTCTGGCCATGCGGTCTGTGCGTGTGGCAGGCGTTTACCTGTCACAGCTGAATGAAGCTCTACTCCCAGAGTGGCGAGAGGCACTGGAGAGTGTTTTTAGTGAGCATCGAATCCCTCAGCAGGCTCCGTTTCCTTCCTTGCTAATCTCTCCTGCAATTAGTAATTTTGAAGAAGAGAGTGGCAAGATTTTAAAAGTGAAGGGTTTGTGTAAATGCCACTTTTCCCTATTGGAGGGAAAAAGCATATCAAATGTGTGTGAAAGTAAAGTTTCAAGATGTGCTTAAAGTTCTACGGACACACATTGGAGAGAGCTGGCTGGGAGCTGGAGAGGAGGACAAGCCAGCCTGGAGAACTTTATATAAACCTCCCTTTGTAAAAGATCTGGTGACTTACAATGGAGACTCTTGCATACCATTTTGGCTGTTAATGCTTTTGTAACCATAATAAATCCGGAGGTGAATGACAAGTGCCCTTTCTGCAGCAAAAGAGAGACTGTTTTTCACTGCTACATGGAATGTCAAAGATTGGATCCATTGTTTGTTTTTTAAACAACCTCTTTTTAAAGCTGGGTTTGGAGTTCACGAAGACGGTTTTTATTTTTGGGGTCACATATGCAAAGAGTAAAAAGTTTGTGTTTCAGTTGGCTAATTTTATGTTAGGTCAAGCTAAATTGGCCATTTTAAAAAGTAGGAGTAGTGAAATTGATAAAACAGTCAAGACTTGGTTAAAGTGTTTCAAAGCTAGTAAGGAACGTATAGGTGTTGAATTTAATTTTTATAAAATGATGCACGACTTACTAAAATTTGAAATGATATGGTGTTTTAATGGGGTGCTCTGTGAGGTGGATGAAGAGTCTGATGAACTTGTTCTAAATGTATGAATTTTTTGTAGATTTTTTTGTAATGTAAAAGTTTATAGTCTGTTGTAAATAAATGTTATTTAAAAAGTATCTATCTATCTATCTATCTATCTATCTATCTATCTATCTATCTATCTATCTATCTATCTATCTATCTTGAAATGTATTTTTTGTTTTCGACTGTAAGTCGCCCTGGGTAAGGGCGTCTGCTAAGAAATAAATAATAATAATAATAATAATAATAATAATAATAATAATAATAATAATAATAATAATAATAATAATAATAATATGTGTCTACCTATCTATCTGCCTATCTACCTATCTATCTGCTGTATCTATTCTCCCTGCTCTTGCTGATCCAGTGTATACTGGGTTCACTGTTCAGATTCTACACTGATTGTGTCAGGGCTACTTAAAGAAACCTGTGCATTTCAACTACAAGTCTTTCTCAGCATCTGCAATGAGCTTCCTGGTGTTTCTAATGTGGTTGATGCATTGTGTAGTTTCACAGACCCTGATTACTGGGTAAGGTTCTGCAGTTCAATGTCAGAGCTGTTTGGGTCTGTGAGGCCAGGAGTGGCTGTTTCTGTCCTTCAAGTCCTTCTCAATGTCTTTGATTTCAGAAGTCCAGAGAGGGAGGGGAGGGGTGATTCGGGAGGTGGGAGGGATTGGGGAGGGGGATGTGAATCGATTGTGCTTCATGGGGGGGGCATGCATCAGGTTTATTTATAATCTCCTGATGATGTAATGGGTGGGGGGCAGTCCTTCTTCCTGAATTAAACTTATACACTTTTATGACGTTTGGATTTTATAATTGGTTTGTAGCATCCCTAAGAGTTTTACTGTTTTCTCCACTCTCCTCCTCCCCTTCCCCCTCTCCTCTCCTCTCCTCTCCCTCTCCCCTCACCCCTTCCCCTCAGACATCAACATCGCCCTGAGGAAGATCGTGTGTCTGCTCAGCCCAGACAAGGAGATCATACAGAATGGGGATCAAATGACCATTCGGACCCTCACCACCTTCCGCAACTACGTGATGGAGTTCAGGCTGGGGACGGAGTTCCGCGAGGACCTGGGAGCGATCGATGGGCGCACGTGCATGGTGAGAGGCAGCCCATAGCCAGGCTGTTCCCCTCATAGACCCCAGTGTTAAAGCCAGGCTGTTTCCCCTTATAGACCCCAATGTTAAAGCCAGGCTGTTTCCCCTTATAGACCCCAATGTTAAAGCCATGCTGTTCCCCTCATAGACCCCAGTGTTAAAGCCAGGCTGTTTCCCTCATAGACCCCAGTGTTAAAGCCAGGCTGTTTCCCCTTATAGACCCCAATGTTAAAGCCAGCCTGTTTCCCCTTATAGACCCCAATGTTAAAGCCAGGCTGTTCCCCTCATAGACCCCAGTGTTAAAGCCAGGCTGTTTCCCTCATAGACCCCAATGTTAAAGCCAGGCTGTTTCCCTCATAGACCCCAATGTTAAAGCCAGGCTGTTTCCCTCATAGACCCCAATGTTAAAGCCAGGCTGTTTCCCTCATAGACCCCAATGTTAAAGCCAGGCTGTTTCCCTCATAGACCCCAATGTTAAAGCCAGGCTGTTTCCCTCATAGACCCCAATGTTAAAGCCAGGCTGTTTCCCCTCATAGACCTCGATGTTAAAGCCAGGCTGTTTCCCCCCATAGACCCCAGTGTTAAAGCCAGGCTGTTTCCCTCATAGACCCCAATGTTAAAGCCAGGCTGTTTCCCTCATAGACCCCAATGTTAAAACCAGGCTGTTTCCCTCATAGACCCCAGTGTTAAAGCCAGACTGTTTCCCTCATTGACCCCAATGTTAAAGCCAGGATGTTTCCCCCCATAGACCCCAATGTTAAAGCCAGGCTGTTTCCTTCCATAGACCCCAATGTTAAAGCCAGGCCAAAGACTTGTAGTGGAAGTGTGTACTTCTTTGTGAGTTTCCTTTGTGTTTGTGATTGGAATGCCTCTCGGAGTACTCCTGGAACGAAGTCTTGCCTCTCCGGATGTTTACAGAGCGAGGAGATGAGGGCCGGGGTGAAGAGTTTTCTGAACTGGAGAGCATAGATCATTGATCTAAACAGACACATTCCCGAGACCCGACTCTCACCTCTCTCTGAACAGCCTACCCCAGAATAGGCGCGAGCAGACTTCACTATTAGACAAACTGCTGCCATTGAGGCTCCAGCATGGAGCCAGACTTCTGCACACACTGCAAGGAGACTGGAGCCAGGATGGCTGACACAGAGCTGCAGTTTCCTCCTGAGTTTAATGAAACAGGCTGCAGTTTACTTTTTAATGTATGGCTGTGCTTGTGTTGCTTTTTCAGACAACGGTGAACTGGGAAGGAGACAAACTGGTTTGTGTTCAGAAGGGAGAGAAGGCTAATCGAGGCTGGAAACACTGGTTAGAGGGGGAAACTCTACACCTGGTGAGGCTCTGTGTGTGTGTGTGTTGTCTGTCTATGTGTGTCTGCCTGTCTGACTGTCTGTCTATCGGTCTCTGTGTATCTATCTGTCTGTCTGACTGTGTGTCTATCGGTCTCTGTGTCTCTGTGTGTCTGTCTGTCTGTCTGACTGTGTGTCTATCAGTCTCTGTCTGTCTGTCTGTCTGTCTAACTGTGTGTCTATCTGTCTCTGTGTATCTGTCTGTCTGTCTGTGTGTCTGTCTGTCTGACTGTGTGCCTATGGGACTCTGTGTGTCTATCTGTGTGTGTGTGTCTGTCTGACTGTGTGTATATCAGTCTCTGTGTGTGTGTGTCTGTCTGACTCTGTGTGTATATCAGTCTCTGTGTGTGTGTGTCTGTCTGACTCTGTGTGTATATCAGTCTCTGTGTGTGTGTGTCTGTCTGACTCTGTGTGTATATCAGTCTCTGTGTGTGTGTGTCTGTCTGACTCTGTGTGTATATCGGTCTCTGTGTGTGTGTGTCTGTCTGACTCTGTGTGTATATCGGTCTCTGTGTGTGTGTCTGTCTGACTCTGTGTGTATATCGGTCTCTGTGTGTGTGTGTCTGTCTGACTCTGTGTGTATATCAGTCTCTGTGTGTGTGTGTCTGTCTGACTCTGTGTGTATATATCGGTCTCTGTGTGTGTGTGTCTGTCTGACTCTGTGTGTATATCAGTCTCTGTGTGTGTGTGTCTGTCTGACTCTGTGTGTATATCGGTCTCTGTGTGTGTGTGTCTGTCTGACTCTGTGTGTATATCGGTCTCTGTGTGTGTGTGTCTGTCTGACTCTGTGTGTATATCGGTCTCTGTGTGTGTGTGTCTGTCTGACTCTGTGTGTATATCAGTCTCTGTGTGTGTGTGTCTGTCTGACTCTGTGTGTATATCAGTCTCTGTGTGTGTGTGTCTGTCTGACTCTGTGTGTATATCGGTCTCTGTGTGTGTGTGTCTGTCTGACTCTGTGTGTATATCAGTCTCTGTGTGTGTGTGTCTGTCTGACTCTGTGTATATCGGTCTCTGTGTGTGTCTGTCTGACTCTGTGTGTATATTGGTCTCTGTGTGTGTCTGTCTGTCTGACTCTGTGTGTATATCGGTCTCTGTGTGTGTCTGTCTGTCTGACTCTGTGTGTATATCGGTCTCTGTGTGTGTGTGTCTGTCTGACTCTGTGTGTATATCGGTCTCTGTGTGTGTGTGTCTGTCTGACTCTGTGTGTATATCAGTCTCTGTGTGTGTGTGTCTGTCTGACTCTGTGTGTATATCGGTCTCTGTGTGTGTCTGTCTGTCTGACTCTGTGTGTATATTGGTCTCTGTGTGTGTCTGTCTGTCTGACTCTGTGTGTATATCGGTCTCTGTGTGTGTCTGTCTGTCTGACTCTGTGTGTATATCGGTCTCTGTGTGTGTCTGTCTGTCTGACTCTGTGTGTATATCGGTCTCTGTGTGTGTCTGTCTGTCTGACTCTGTGTGTATATCAGTCTCTGTGTGTGTGTGTCTGTCTGTGTGTGTCTGTCTGTCTGACTCTGTGTGTATATCGGTCTCTGTGTGTGTCTGTCTGTCTGACTCTGTGTGTATATCAGTCTCTGTGTGTGTGTGTCTGTCTGACTCTGTGTGTATATCGGTCTCTGTGTGTGTGTCTGTCTGACTCTGTGTGTATATCGGTCTCTGTGTGTGTGTGTCTGTCTGACTCTGTGTGTATATCAGTCTCTGTGTGTGTGTGTCTGTCTGACTCTGTGTGTATATCAGTCTCTGTGTGTGTGTGTCTGTCTGACTCTGTGTGTATATCGGTCTCTGTGTGTGTCTGTCTGTCTGACTCTGTGTGTATATCAGTCTCTGTGTGTGTGTGTCTGTCTGACTCTGTGTGTATATCGGTCTCTGTGTGTGTGTGTCTGTCTGACTCTGTGTGTATATCGGTCTCTGTGTGTGTCTGTCTGTCTGACTCTGTGTGTATATCAGTCTCTGTGTGTGTGTGTCTGTCTGACTCTGTGTGTATACCAGTCTCTGTGTGTGTGTGTCTATCTGTCTCTGTGTATCTGTCTGTCTGTCTGTGTGTCTGTCTGTCTGACTGTGTGTCTATGGGACTCTGTGTGTCTGTCTGTGTGTGTGTGTCTGTCTGACTGTGTGTCTATGGGACTCTGTGTGTCTGTCTGTGTGTGTGTGTCTGTCTGACTGTGTATATCAGTCTCTGTGTGTGTGTGTCTGTCTGACTCTGTGTGTATATCGGTCTCTGTGTGTGTCTGTCTGTATCTGGCTGTAAGAGAACAGGATTTAGAAGCCTTGTTTAACACTGCTTTAAAGGAGGAAGTAATCATGTTTACGGTGCTATGAGCGACATTCATTAGTTCTTTAATGATCTGTTTCTTCATTTTTCTCTTCAGGAGATGACGGTAGAAGATGTCTTCTGCAAACAAGTTTTCAAGAAAACAAAATGAGTGTTGAATAGTGCAGATGAATCAACACAGGTACAGGAGAGAGAAACGTTTGCAATAAGAGCCAGGGAAGACTTCCATCAGAAAGAACAACTTTAACAAGGGTGTGAGTAGAGGGGCAAAGCAGGAAATACAATACAATAGTGCCCCCACACAGCCTGTCTGTGTGCAGGGAAATACCTGCGATCTAATAATAATAATAATAATAATAATAATAATAATAATAATAATAATAATAATAATAATAATCACTTTATACGCAGCAATACTTAATTCTAAAAAGTCACTTTCTCAAATATTAAGTAGTTTGAATCTTCACATTTTCTTTTAATCATGGAATTGTAATCTGAGTTTCTGAATACCGGTTGATTAATGGATGAATCTCACATGAGAATTCCCATGTGAGAAGTGTAGTGATAATACCACAATTGATAATACCATATAAAATATCAGCACGGTTCAGATGATATAAAGTTGCCCTAAGTGTATTTCTTTTCATATTCTATACTGTATGACCTGATAAAAGTGTATTTTATTTTTAACACAACTATATAAACAATTCCAGGTGTATGTAACTTCTTAACAAATAAACACAAACTTATAATTTCTAACACAATACATGTGTCTGTGTGTTTGAAGAGGGATGATTATCTATTCAGGGATACTCCAGTTTCAGAAAATGACCCCCAACCATTTAGATAGTAGGGGAAATGAATCCTCTGGGAATCTATGGCTGAACGGACCGCCTTTTCTCCAGGAGGCAAGCTAAAGGTCTTATTGTGGTCACAGAGAGGGTTATACAGTATTGTTCATGACAGCATCCAGTCTATTCTTGAAGGGTCCGATAGTCTCTGCTATAACAGCTCTGTCTGGAGCCTGTTCCAATGGGTCACCACCCTTTCTGTGAAAAATCTCCTTCTCCCCTCCTTCAGCGTCCACCTGGCCCCTGGTTCTGTTCTCTGTGACCTGTGAAAAATAATTCTCAGTAGTTACTTTGCTAAACCCCTTGACAGTTTTAAATACCTCTATTAAGTCGCCTCTGGCTCTCCTTCTTTCTAGGATATACAGATTCAGCTCTTTCAGTCTATCTTCATATGACATGCCCTTCAATCGTGGAATTACTTGTGTTGCTCTCTTCTACTCTCTCCAATGCCTCAATGTCTTTCTTATGATATGGGGACCAGAACTGTACACAGTATTCAAGGCGTGGTCGTACCAGTGCATTGTATAATTAATATAACTTCTCTAGATTTGAATTCAGCTGTCCTGATTATATAACCTAACATTCTATTTGTCTTTTTTATAGCTTCTCCGCACTGTCTAGTTGGCTTAAGAGATTCATCCACTACGACCCCCCAGTCCTTTTCATACACAGCCTCCTCTATTTCGTTACTATTCATGCTGTACTTGCCTCTAATGTTTTTGCCCCTATGTGCGAGACTTTGCAATTATTCACATTACATTTCATCTGCCATGTGTCCGGCCAAGCTTCAATCCTGTCTAAATCTTGTTATCATTGTTGTTGTGCTTTCAATTTTAAGTTTTCTATTGCACAGATATTTCTGGGCATTTAGGTCTTATTATATACAGCTTATTCTATAGTGAACCATGATGATCCGTGAGTATATTTTGGTAGGTGTACCTTTACCAGGAAGCTACATGTAATGTCTAGACGTAGCCCCACCTCCTGTGAGAGAAGGTGGTTCATTGTGTTAGTGTACGGGACAGCATGGAATTGGAGTTAGACAAGCTCACAAGTTCGGTGATTATGATAATTATAATCATTTATATTTGAAACTTTACTGAGGAATAAAATATGAAGTATTCTGTGTTAAGAACATAAGAACATAAGAAAGTTTACAAACGAGAGGAGGCCATTCAGCCCATTTTGCTCGTTTGGTTGTTAGTAGCTTATTGATCCCAGAATCTCATCAAGCAGCTTCTTGAAGGATTCCAGGGTGTCAGCTTCAACAACATTACTGGGGAATTGGTTCCAGACCCTCACAATTCTCTGTGTAAAAAAGTGCCTCCTATTTTTTGTTCTGAATGCCCCTTTATCTAATCTCCATTTGTGACCCCTGGTCCTTGTTTCTTTTTTCAGGTCAAAAAAGTCCCCTGGGTCGACATTGTCTATACCTTTTAGGATTTTGAATGTTTGAATCAGATCGCCGCGTAGTCTTCTTTGTTCAAGACTGAATAGATTCAATTCTTTTAGCCTGTCTGCATACAACATGCCTTTTAAACCCGGGATAATTCTGGTTGCTCTTCTTTACACTCTTTCTAGAGCAGCAATATCCTTTTTGTAACGAGGTGACCAGAACTGAACGCAATATTCTAGATGAGGTCTTACTAATGCATTGTAAAGTTTTAACATTACGTCCCTTGATTTAAATTCAACACTTCTCACAATATATCCGAGCATCTTGTTGGCCTTTTTTATAGCTTCCCCACATTGTCTAGATGAAGACATTTCTGAGTCAACATAAACTCCTAGGTCTTTTTCATTGTTCCCTTCTTCAATTTCAGTATCTCCAATATGATATTTATAATGCACATTTTTATTGCCTGCGTGC
>CM060261.1:16403884-16433884 GCA_030684275.1 Acipenser oxyrinchus oxyrinchus | reverse complement strand
TATTTTAAGTGTATCATTTTAGAATTTCTATTTCATTTATCAGGGATTGCCATGCATCTCCTCCGGATTAGTCACTTACTGTTTGATGTGAGATTCAGGTAATTTCCCAAACTGCCCTTGTCGCTATGGAGGCTCATGGGTAATTCTTTAGTCTGGTCTGGGAACCCTTGTTGCAGAGGAATTGTTGTCTGTGGTAGGGGGACCAACTCTGGTGAGACACCAGCTTCTACAATAAAACAAGCACTTTTAAAAGCGTGTCTAGCTGATGACAAAAACTACAAAAAAAAAAGTGACGTTACAGTCCCGTTGGCAGTCCTTCAAAGAGAGCATTGCTAATAAGAGCTGAGAGAATGGATTCTACTAACTGATTTTAAGGGGGATTTTGACATTTACCTGTCTTTTGTAAATCCTTTAAGGACGAGCAATTCCAGTTAAATGTATTCTCCTTAACTGGTGTGAGGCAGTCCAGGCTCCTCGAAACTGGAATCAAGTTATCAGAAACTGGAATCAGTGGTTTTGCTAGAGAGAGAGAGAGAGAGAGAGAGAGAGAGAGAGAGAGAGAGAGAGAGAGAGAGAGAGAATGTTTACTGCATTACTCCAGAGTTTAGTTTGCACAGTCTGCTTTGTTGTAAAAAAAATAAAACAGACTTTGCTTACGTTTCTCTGCACCGTCTCGAATGAATGTTTTGCACGAAGCTCCTTCAGGGGCTGTCTCTCGCACATTCAGTCCGAATGGTAGCAAGTGTGAACGCACCTCCTCACACACATACCCATTACCTCCCCCAGTCAAAAACCCGACCTGTGACAGAGGGAGCGAGAGAACACCCATTACTAGAATATATTCTAATACATGAAATATTACACATGTTTCACACAACACATTCAGAAAATAAAAAAAACAAAGAACACAAACCTAATATAAATATAGAACAAAGCTGCAAAAACCCCTGGGGTGGATTTCATTGAAGATTTTGTTTAATAACATTTGCAGTTCTGAAGCGTTTGCTGATTTTCCGATACCAGGTAGGCTGTCACACTTTCAGTGCTTGTGACGTTATAATGAATTGTCACTTTGAAGATTTATGTCAGCCTGATAAACCGTGTCTGTGATGCATGGAAATATCTGAACAATACCAGAGTACTTAAAATAACTTCAAATTCACAGCTTCACCCCTCACCTTCCCCCTCACACACACAGAGAAAGATGCACACACACATAGAGACACACCAAGAGACACTCACACACACATAGACACATACACACACAAACACATACAGACACAGAGTCACACGCAAACACACACACACACACATACAGATACAGAGACACACATACAGACACAGAGACACAACAAGAGACACATACAGCATTGAGACACAGAAACACATACAGACACTGAGACACACAGATACTTACAGACACAGACACTGAAACACACAGAGAAAGATGCTCACACTCACAAACACATACAGACACAGACACAGAGACACACAAACACATACAAGCACACACAAGAAAAGATACACACACACAAACAATTACAGACATAGAGCCACACCAAGAGAGACACACAGACACAAACACATACAGACACAGAGACACACACACACACACACACAAACACATACATACAAAGAGACACACACACACTGCAAGTCTGACAGGGACATGGGTCCTTTACGGACGCATGGTTTGTCGAGACTTGGGAGCGTCTTGGATGGGAGCAGACTGAAGGACTCACACTGTACTGAGTTGTGCTCTTTCACGTGCCCTCCTGTGTATGCTTGGATGGGAGCAGACTGAAGGACTCACACTGTACTGAGTTGTGCTCTTTCACGTGCCCTCCTGTGTATGCTTGGATGGGAGCAGACTGAAGGACTCACACTGTACTGAGTTGTGCTCTTTCACGTGCCCTCCTGTGTATGCTTGGATGGGAGCAGACTGAAGGACTCACACTGTACTGAGTTGTGCTCTTTCACGTGCCCTCCTGTGTATGCTTGGATGGGAGCAGACTGAAGGACTCACACTGTACTGAGTTGTGCTCTTTCACGTGCCCTCCTGTGTATGCTTGGATGGGAGCAGACTGAAGGAAACACACTGTACTGAGTTGTGCTCCTTTCATGTGCCCTCCTGTGTACGCTTGTTTTTCTGAAATCCATTTGAGGCTTTCTTGGTGACTGCTTCCCAAGCATAAGCAACTGTTTAAAACCTGTATTTAAAACCTGTATTTTTTCCACTGTAAAAATGGCTTATTTCACTGCATTTTACAGTCTAAAAATAAATATTTGAAGATATTTCACAAAAACGTGATATTTTAAAGCAGAAAAAAATCGTGTAGTCACATTCAAAATTGATAATTTTCTCTATAGTTAATGCTTACCTGAAAAATGGTATAATATTTAGTTTTTTATGTCCAACAGCTGGTGTCTTTGGTTGAAGACATTTGAAAGAAATCGTGCAGCTGTCCTTTGATCTCTAAGGGATTCTGCTTTTGTGGGTTGTAATTCTGTGTATTTTCCTTCTTTGTTCGTTAAGACATACACACTTTGTGTTTGTGGCTTTTATTGTCTGTTTCTTATTGTTATTGTTAAAAAAATGTGAAAACTTAACGAATGAAGAAAAAAAAAGATTTGTGTACCATAACATTTAGACTTTATTGGGACCCCCAACATTTTCACTGGGACCCTCAAAATGTCCTCCAGACACACATGCACACACGCACACATGCACACACAGAGACACACACACAGACACACACACAGACACACACACATACACACACGCACACATGCACACACAGAGACACAGACACACACACATGCACACACGCACACATGCACACACAGAGACACACACACATGCACACACGCACACAGACACACACATGCACACACACACACACGCACACACACAGACACACACACATGCACACATGCACACATGCACTCACACAGAGACACACACACAGACAGACACACAGACACACACGTACACACGCACAAACACAGAGACACACGCACACACACAGAGACACACACACACACACAGACACACACAGACACACACACACATTGGGACCCCCAACATTTTCACTGGGACCCTCAAAATGTCCTCCAGACACACATGCACACACGCACACATGAACACACACAGAGACACACACACAGACACACACATGCACACACGCACACAGACACACACATGCACACACACAGACACACACGCGCACACACAGACAGCACACACACACACACACACACGACACACACACACACACACACACACACACACAGCACACACACACACACACACACACACACACACAGACACACACACACACACACACACACACACACACACACACACACACACACACACACACACACACACACACACACACACACACACACACACACACACACACACACACACACACACACACACACACACACACACACACACACACACACACACACACACACACACACACACACACACACACACACACACACACACACACACACACACACACACACACACACACACACACACACACACACACACACACACACACACACACACACACACACACACACACACACACACACACACACACACACACACACACACACACACACACACACACACACACACACACACACACACACACACACACACACACACACACACACACACACACACACACACACACACACACACACACACACACACACACACACAGACACACACAGACACACACACACACACACACACACACACAGACACACACACACAGACACACACAGACACACACAGACACACAGACAGACAGACACACACACACACAGACACACACAGACACACAAACACAGAGATACACACACTGAGACACATCACTGACACAAAAAGAAACACACACAAAGATAACCAGATACATACACAGACCCACTGAGACAAAGTTATAGACCTACAGATAAACACATAGATAGATAGATTTATCTTACCTTGTCCATACATGCAGTTGATTGTCTTCTTCTTTGAATAACTAAAAGAAATAAAAATAATAATAATTTTATTAACATCTCTAGTAATATTGATTTAATGAGTTTCTTTTATTACTCTGTCTTGTAGTTTGGAATAATCTTCAATCTAAATCTCTGTTAGTAGGCACATTCTTTAGCATTACTGGTGGGTGTTTGGAGGCTGTCCATCTATCTGTCAGTCTGTCTGTATGTCCCGCTGATATTTTAAGAGGCAGTTTTTCCAAGTGTCATGAAACTTGAAAAACTGAAAAACTCAAAACTTGGCAGAGACATTGTTTAGTTATTAAACGTATGAGAGTTTAGGGCTATGAGGAGATTCCTGTCAGGCTGTCTTTACACCTGCCTGTCCTTGTATGTGAAATACATAGAAATCAGTAAATGTATGTGATGTCCTACCTCTGGCAGTCTCCTTTCTTCGGTAACACAATATGAAAAGGATTGTAAACACCGCGGCAGAAATGGCAAAACCAGCCCAGAGAGAGGCAGGCAAAACCCAACAGAGATCTGGAAAAACAACATGTGATTTCAGATGAAAGCATAGAGCAATACAGCATAGTTTGAGCCTGTATATAATATAATCCCTTCCTGAGTCTGCTATGTAGTTAATTATGTTCCGCCACAGTTTGGGATTCTTTCTTTGAAAAGCAGGGTGCTGCTGTGGAAAGACTCTTCTCTACCTTTGGGGCTGGGAGCGGGGCTGGGAGCGGGGCTGGGTTTGCCGATACAAACTGAATCTGTAATGCTGCTCCCAGCTATTTGCAACATCTGTCCAATCTCTGTGCAGCTGGGAAAGAGAGGGAGAGAGAGAGAGCATTAGAAATCTCTGTCCAGTTCATTACAGCCATCTCACTGAAACTTCAATACCAGAGACCTGAGGATCATGTAACACACACGCACACAGACAAACTGTCAGGTACCCACTTAGTATGGCTATGGCAGGGTGTTTCTGAGTCAGTCACGTTTGAGAAAGTGCCTGGTTTGCAGGATACACATTCAGTATCAGACCAGGGTGTGGCTGTGAGAGAGAGAGAGAGAGAGAGAGAGAGAGAGAGAGAGAGAGAGAGAGAGAGAGAGAGAGAGAGGTGAGGAGAGAGTATTCTGATAAACACGATGTGGTTCTCTAACGAGCTGTCATAACCTAATAGTTTTACTGTGATTAGAAAACAAAAACAGCCATCACCGCTAAGAATTTGTTCAGAACATTTTACTTTCCTGTGTACATGTCATTCTGTATTTAATTTTCCTGTGTACATGTCATTCTGTATTTCATTTTCCTGTGTACATGTCATTCTGTATTTCACTTTCCTGTGTACATGTCATTCTGTATTTCACTTTCCTGTGTACATGTCATTCTGTATTTCACTTTCCTGTGTACATGTCATTCTGTATTTCACTTTCCTGTGTACATGTCATTCTGTATTTCACTTTCCTGTTTACATGTCATTCTGTATTTCACTTTCCTGTGTACATGTCATTCTGTATTTCACTTTCCTGTGTACATGTCATTCTGTATTTCACTTTCCTGTGTACATGTCATTCTGTATTTCACTTTCCTGTTTACATGTCATTCTGTATTTCATTTTCCTGTGTACATGTCATTCTGTATTTCACTTTCCTGTGTACATGTCATTCTGTATTTCATTTTCCTGTTTACATGTCATTCTGTATTTCATTTTCCTGTGTACATGTCATTCTGTATTTCACTTTCCTGTGTACATGTCATTCTGTATTTCACTTTCCTGTTTACATGTCATTCTGTATTTCACTTTCCTGTGTACATGTCATTCTGTATTTCACTTTCCTGTGTACATGTCATTCTGTATTTCACTTTCCTGTTTACATGTCATTCTGTATTTCACTTTCCTGTGTACATGTCATTCTGTATTTCACTTTCCTGTGTACATGTCATTCTGTATTTCACTTTCCTGTGTACATGTCATTCTGTATTTTACTTTCCTGTGTACATGTCATTCTGTAGTGCACTTTTTATATTGAATAGTTGTTCCAGATCACAGTCGTACAGACAGACAGGCCGATACACAGACTGCTACTCACCCAGTTGAACCACCCCCTCTCCCTGTTGGCACTGTTGAACAGGATTACAGTAATCACACCCATTATTGGTTTTATGGGAGCAGTAAAAACCAGTTTCACATTCGCACTGGGCATTACGGAACTTGGTGCAAACAGAGACTGTCCTCAAATTACTGCCTGTAAATAAAAACAGAAAAAGCATTAACTTTAGTTTGCTTGACTGTTTCTTCTAGTTTCGCCCCATTAACACTGATGAACACACCAGCCTCTTAAAGTATTGCCCCTTTCTCCCTCTCTCTGTTCTTCCCCCTCTCTACATCTGCAATGAACGACTGATTGTATATGTTGTAATGTTTCATATGTTCCAGTAGACATGTACCCCTTCTCTATATGCTTCACCTAACCAGACTGTGAGCCCCAGCAGACACACACTCACTGGGATGGCAGGTGTTGCAGGCCCGGCAGGTTTTGCTGGTGTTCTCCTGGTCCATGAACTCTCCGCTGTTGCAGGGCTCACAGCCAGTCTCTTTGTCTCTGGTGCAGTCAAACTTCCAACGTTCCCCTGTTCATGGGATTCCAGTCAATTTCAAAACTCTAGTTAGAATGACAGCACTGTGGCTCAGAAAGCAGCCCTCGGGAAGCAAGCAAAGTGTTCTCTTAGCCCAAGTGTTCAAGAAGACAGAGATGACCACGGTCACAATATGCCAAGGCCAATCACAATACGAATCAATAAATACAAATGTGCATCAACAAATGAAATGGACTGAATAAGTAAGAGAAAAGCAATAGGCAAGTGTGTGTAAATAAACTATAATAATAAACACTGACAAACTGAATTAACACAGCAACTTACATACAGTAAAAATGCAGCAGCGGCTCTAACAGCAATTATGAATACGAGAATGAATTTGAACACAATATTAACACAGCATTGCTCTGCACACATTACAAAATGCAGCAGCAGCTCTAAATTACCGTTGGGATGACAAGTCAGTTTTGAAAAGACTGAATAAACCATTTGAATCAGAGTCTGATGATGATGAGTTATCAGGTTACAAACAGTACTGTATCAGTTTTGAACTGGTTAAAAACAAATCGCTAGCGGTGCCAAAAAGGTGTTCTTTTAAGTTCCTGTTCCTTTAAGCTGAGCATTTACAAAGAGAAAATTCTGTTCACGAAGCCAGAGTGTTCTCATAGGTATTCCTATACACGGAGACGACTGCCTCAGTGCAGGCACACACACAAACACATACACACACACTCACACACACACACACACTCACACAGACACACTCAGACACACACAGAGACACACAGAAAGAAACACAGAGACTTACCCTTCTTACACTTCTTGCAACATGTATTTGCCTTCTTAACAAAATAGTCACTGTCTGTACAAGACATCTTATGCGACTCTCTGTCTATCTCTCTTAAGGTACAAGGCTACTATCTGTCAGTGATATAAACTAATAGAAAGGAATCTCAACCTCTTTCCCTGTTTGTTACAATACAAAACTGTGAATAAAATTTTCTCTGTCCTCCTCTCTTTCTCTTCAAGGGTCTCTGTAAAAGAAGTAGGCTGTAAGTGAGCTCTGTAAGTCTGTAAGTGAGCTCTGTAAGTCTGTAAGTGAGCTCTGTAAGTCTGTAAGTGAGCTCTGTAAGTCTGTAAGTGAGCTCTGTAAGTCTGCGCATTTCCTTTTCATCTGCTGCTCACTTTCCGTGAGGTTTCAAAGTAAGTGGGTTTGAAAGCTCGTGGTTACAAACAGAAAATCAAAACATCCGCAGCATTACTGTAAGAGAGGTAATGAAACCATGCAACACTTGAGGGTTTAAAATTAACTTTATTTGGAAACTGTTAGATAATACAATTCCTCCCACAGTCAGTTTTACATTAGCATCGGAATCATCGTGGTTAGTAATTACACTACCCTTCCAGACTTCAACAAAACAAGAAGGCACACACGCTGCCTCCCTCCTTGAGGCTTTCTGTCACTCATGTGAACTAGACAGACAGACACCCATCGTCCTGCTACTACCTGCAGCAGCCGGGGGTATGATAGCAGCGCCATGCTGTGGAAGCTCTGATTCAGCTCAGGGAAGCAAAACAACAACAGAGAGAGAGGGCCAGAGTACAATTATAAAACAATAGCAACAGATTACATTATTTCTATATTTTAATTGTTTTTATTGAAATCATTTTACAAAATGTCCTTTTAGAATTGAGAGTATATATAATCGTTTCTTACGTTTCATTGCTATTGCTCTAGCAGGGTTTTTTTGTGTGTTAAATTGTGTGGTCCTGCTAGCATTGGCCTCTAGTGAGGAGAGGGAAGGGAGAGAGAGGAGAGGGAGGGAGGGAGGAGGAGGGAAGAGACAGAGGAGAGGGAGGGAAGAGAGAGAGGAGGGAGAAGAGAGAGGGAAGAGGGGAGGTGGAGAGAGAGGGAGGTCTCAGTTCCCCTGGATAGTCTGCTGTATCCAGCTCAGGTATCGCTCCACTCTGGTATAAACCCCATAGTTTCCCTTCTTCCCACAATCTACTCCCCAGGAAACAATCCCTGCTGCATAGAACTCCTCCACACCCCCCTCAACCTCCCTGAGCAGGGTGAAGGCACCCCCACTGTCCCCCGAGCAGGTGTCCTCGCCCCCCTCCACTCTCCCTGCGCAGAACATGTTGTCAGTGAGCTGTGGAATGCCCGCCATCTTGTGGCTATTCTTCTGCGACTGGATGGAGTTATTGCACTGGCGCAGGTCCACCACAGGCAGCGCCACATACTTGAGGTGGTTGGAGAGTTTATAACCCTCTGTGATGCCCCAGCCGGAGACGTAGCCTATCACATCGGGCTGGTACAGGGAGCCAGCGGCAGGGAGGCAGAGCGGCATGACAGTCTCATTCACTGTGACGCGGTGCCGCAGCTTGATCAGCGCAATGTCATTATTGAACTGCAGAGCCCCCATTTGGAAGCCGGGATGCACGAAGATGCCCTCGATCTCCAGGCGAGGCATGTAGGTCAGGTGCTCCACATTGGTGTCCCCCAGGTGGATCTGGATGGACTGGGCAAGGTCTTGCAGGCTGTCTCTCTGCTCTTTATGTTTTGGGTAGATGTTGTGCGCAGCCGTCATTATCCACTGGTCAGTGATCAGGAAAGCCCCAGCTCTCCCAGCACTGACCAGCAGCACCTAGAACATGAGAACATGTAGAGCATGCAAACACCCAGAACACAAGAACCCCTAGAACACAATAATGAACACCTAGAGCACAATAATGAACCCCTAGAACACAATAATGAACCCATAGAACACAATAATAAACACCTAGAACACAACAATGAACACCTAGAACACAACAATGAACACTATAACACAATAATACATACATAGAACACAATAACGAACCCCTAAAACACAATAATGAACCCCTAGAACACAATAATGAACCCCTAGAACACAATAATGAACCCCTAGAACACAATAATGAACCCATAGAACACAATAATGAACCCATAGAACACAATAATGAACACCTAGAGCACAATAATGAACCCATAGAACACAATAATGTACCCATAGAACACAATAATGAACACCTAGAACACAATAACGAACACCAAGAACACAACAATGAATAATTAGAACACAACAATGAACACTATAACACAATAATAAATACCTAGAACACAATAATGAACTCATAGAACACAATAATTAACACCTAGAACACAACCATGAACACCTAGAACACAACAATGAACACTATAACACAATAATAAATACCTAGAACACAACAATGAACCCCTAGAACACAACAATGAACACTATAACACAATAATAAATACCTAGAACACAACAATGAACCCCTAGAACACAATAATGAACAGCTAGAACACAATAATGAACAGCTACAACACAATAATAAACACCCAGAACACAATAATGAATAACATAATAATAAATACCTAGAACACAATAATGAACCCCTAGAACACAATAATGAACCCCTAGAACACAACAATGAACCCCTAGAACACAATAATGAACCCCTAGAACACAACAATGAACCCCTAGAAAACAATAATGAACCCCTAGAACACAATAATGAACACCTAGAGCACATAGAACCTAGAAATCTGCCAAAGCATAAACCTAAAACACAGGAACACATAGAACATGGTTAAAACCTAGATAACCCAGAACCTAAGTTGAACATAACAGCACCTAGTACAGTAGCAGGTTTGGTTTTGGCCAGAGTGAACAACTGTGCTGGCTGGGTGTATCGTGTCCTACCTGCCAAGGGAAGCTGCCTCGTGGTGCTGTGCTGCCTCCCAGAATGCGCTGGACCTTGGTTATGGGGTTATGGGGCTTCCCACACACTGGAACACACACACGCACACACACACACACACACACACACACACACACACACACACACACGCACACACACACACGCACACACGCACACACACACGCACACGCACACGCACACGCACACGCACACGCACACGCACACGCACACGCACACACACACACACACACGCACACGCACACACACACACGCACACACGCACACACACACACACACACACACACACACACACACACACACACACACACACACACACACACACACACACAATATTATAACACCAATAACAATAATGATAGTAATAATAACAACACAAATAAATATAATAGTAACAGTAATGATATTAATAAGAATTACCTGGCAAGCAGGTTGGAATGACTTTGTTCTGATTTGCATCCTCCCACTTCCTGCGAGCCGAACAGACAAACTCATTTCCTAATGAAACATGAATGAAATAAAAAAATGACTTACAGACATATACAACAAGACAGACAAACAGACCTCCTAACCTCCTGTTGAAATGGTTTCAGACAACACTGGAGTCTTGCGTAAGGAAGAAAACAACAGAGCATGAACTACAAAGTAAATACTAGGCATCTACCTCTTCATAGTTCAGAATTTTCATTTCGTTAACCAGGCTTTGATGGTTTCAATATGTAAAGATACAAACATGACGATAAAATATGCAGATAAAAATATATTCACATGTTCCAAACCACGGTAGACATAACCTGAGCTTCCTTGGACCCCTTTGATGAAATACTCAAAGGCTTTATTAAAAGTGGAGGAAAAAGCAGCTTGGAGGTTTTTAATCTACAGAATCATTAAGATTTCATAGGGTACAAATCATAAAATAACCTCTGTTTGTGTCTGAACACAGTGATGACCCATGTTGTCTCCTCTCCCCTCTCCCTCTCCCCTCTTCTCTCTCCTCTCTTTGTGATCATCTCTCAGGCACACAGACAGACTCACCCTCCCCAGTCGAGGCTGGTACTATCTTGTAGTATGGCTCATTGCAGTGGTATTTGATAACAGACTGGTAGACGTTTTCAGACTCTCTGCCGACTGAGTACTCAATCCTCCCATTCAGCAAAGACAGCGGCACACCACAGTCCACGACTGAGAGAGATACACAAACATGTTGCGGGTCACACACACTGCTCAAGAAACTTAGAATAACTGAAATGAGCGTCTCACTGACTTACTGTGGCATTGAGGCAGAGGAAGGTGCCATGTCCCATCATTCTGACACACCGAGAGGAAATCTGTGATCTCATGACCATGCTGTGAACCAAACGAGAGAGTGGAGAGGGGTGAGAGGAGGATAACAGATTTACAGTCTTACATTACATTACACAAATGTCCTTGCGATACAATGTTTTAGATACTCACAGCCATCATCTTGTACCCCACGTTACATCGCACTTTGATGTAGTCTCGATAACGATATTCCTTAAAATCTGGAGTAATTTTCCCATTCGGAAATTGAACCGGCATTGGACACTTCACCCCTGCAATTAGAGAAATGATTATTTCTGAAAGTCAGAATCTGTAACATAATTGTATACTTTATTGTTCAGTAGCTGCTATAGTTCCACCAGGATGTACAGTGTGGTCATGTCAGAAATGCCTTGTGTACAGCACAGGGAGGATCTGCCAAGCACACAGCAGGCAATGCCAGTGCACTAGATTATAACTTGCTGGGTAGCTGCTATAGTTCTGTACAGAGCTTTATAGTGTTATATAGCATAGCCACATGAGTATGGTCTGCCCAGCACACAGAAGCTTATATAGACATGTTGGATAGTTGGCTTTGTGACATTTGTTTCTCTAAACTGCTCCATGTTGAAATATAATGGGAAACTATTCAGATTGGGAGTCCGAATGGAAGTGCATGGCAAAGAGATTCCACTTTGAATGACTAAATGAATGAGTTTCTGACTCACGCTTTGAGCTGTATTCGATCCTCCATCCTTTGCTGTATCCGGATTCATCTGTACGGAAAATTATATCCACTGAGTGGCTCTTGGTTTCAATAGTCCCAGGACTTTTGGTTCCACAGTACGTCTGAGGATCTTTTCCAGGAATAACAATCTGGGAATTTTTGATGGAATTGTGTTTGCAGTTAGTTTGAATTATAATCACAGATATTGTATATAGCGTCAAAAGATTTTGTTAAGTAAATTAAGTAATTAAGGTCTGTATTAATAACCTGCTTTGCATTAATAACGTGAGAATTAGTAAAGTGTCTCTCTGAGATTAGTGAAGTTCGGAACATGTTTCTCTGAGATTAGTGACGGTCAGTAAAGTGTCTCTCTGAGATTAGTGAAGTTCGGAACATGTCTCTCTGAGATTAGTGACGTTCAGTAAAGTGTCTCTCTGAGATTACTGAAGTTCAGTAAAGTGTCTCTCTGAGATTAATGAAGTTCAGGAAAGTGAAGTTCAGTAAAGTGAAGTTCAGTAAAGTGTCTCTGAGATTACTGAAGTTCAGTAAAGTGTCTCTCTGAGATTACTGAAGTTCAGTAAAGTGTCTCTCTGAGATTACTGAAGTTCAGTAAAGTGTCTCTCTGAGATTAATGAAGTTCAGTAAAGTGTCTCAGTGAGATTAATGAAGTTCAGTAAAGTGTCTTGAGATTAGTGAAGTTCAGTAAAGTGTCTCTCTGAGATTAATGAAGTTCAGTAAAGTGTTTTGAGATTAGTGATGTTCATTAAAGTGTCTCTCTGAGATAAATGAAGTTCAGTAAAGTGTTTTGAGATTAGTGAAGTTCAGTAAAGTGTCTCAGTGAGATTAGTGAAGTTCAGCAGTGTCTCAGTGAGATTAGTGAAGTTCAGTAAAGTGTTTTGAGATTAGTGAAGTTCAGTAGTGTCTCTGAGATTAGTGAAGTTCAGTAAAGTGTTTTGAGATTAGTGAAGTTCAGTAGTGTCTCTGAGATTAGTGAAGTTCAGTAAAGTGTCTCTCTGAGATTAGTGAAGTTCAGCAGTGTCTCAGTGAGATTAGTGACGTTCAGTAAAGTGTCTCTCTGAAATTAGTGACGTTCAGTAAAGTGTCTCAGTGAGATTAGTGAAGTTCAGTAAAGTGTCTCTCTGAAATTAGTGACGTTCAGTAAAGTGTCTCAGTGAGATTAGTGAAGTTCAGTAAAGTGTCTCAGTGAGATTAGAGAAGTTCAGTAAAGTGTCTCAGTGAGATTAGTGAAGTTCAGTAAAGTGTCTCAGTGAGATTAGTGAAGTTCAGTAAAGTGTTTTGAGATTAGTGAAGTTCAGTAGTGTCTCTGGGATTAGTGAAGTTCAGTAAAGTGTCTCTCTGAGATTAGTGAAGTT
Organism: Acipenser oxyrinchus oxyrinchus; assembly: GCA_030684275.1. Taxonomy (NCBI): domain Eukaryota; kingdom Metazoa; phylum Chordata; class Actinopteri; order Acipenseriformes; family Acipenseridae; genus Acipenser; species Acipenser oxyrinchus. The sequence goes on along the minus strand of CM060261.1, from coordinate 16,420,128 downwards.
CAGTAAAGTGTTTTGAGATTAGTGAAGTTCAGTAGTGTCTCTGAGATTAGTGAAGTTCAGTAAAGTGTCTCTCTGAGATTAGTGAAGTTCAGTAAAGTGTTTTGAGATTAGTGAAGTTCAGTAGTGTCTCTGAGATTAGTGAAGTTCAGTAAAGTGTCTCTCTGAGATTAGTGAAGTTCAGTAAAGTGTTTTGAGATTAGTGAAGTTCAGTAGTGTCTCTGAGATTAGTGAAGTTCAGTAAAGTGTCTCTCTGAGATTAGTGAAGTTCAGTAAAGTGTTTTGAGATTAGTGAAGTTCAGTAGTGTCTCTGAGATTAGTGAAGTTCAGTAAAGTGTCTCTCTGAGATTAGTGAAGTTCAGTAAAGTGTTTTGAGATTAGTGAAGTTCAGTAAAGTGTCTCTCTGAGATTAGTGAAGTTCAGTAAAGTGTTTTGAGATTAGTGAAGTTCAGTAGTGTCTCTGAGATTAGTGAAGTTCAGTAAAGTGTTTTGAGATTAGTGAAGTTCAGTAGTGTCTCTGAGATTAGTGAAGTTCAGTAAAGTGTTTTGAGATTAGTGCAGCTCAGTGTTTCCCCTTGGTGTCTCACCTGCAGGGTGTCATAGGGACACTCTTTCTCCTTGTAGTGATCGACCTGAAAGAGTCCCGTGAAGTGCAGCGTGACCAAGAATCCCCGCTCCAGGCGCAGCTGATAACGGCAGGATAGGGTGGGGGGGTAGGCGTTGGGATACAGGGGAGAGGAAATGACCCCCTGCTCCTCCCGAAACACCTCCCCATCACACTGCACTGAGAGAGGGGTGGAGAGAGGGAGGGGCTGTTTGAAATGGATATTATTGTGTATTTGTGTCTTGTATTTCTTAAATTCTGGCTGTATTATACATGTGATAGTGATGATAACACAAATATGCCAATAAAACTATAGCTGGGATATTTCTCTGCATCTTTTTCTTGATCACTGTATTTGTACCTTTTTCTTACCTTTCATTTCATCTCAGGGACAAACAAAGAGGGGAGGAGCCAAGGAGGGAGGGAACAGGGGAGAGGTTCAGGGGAGAGCAGGGGTGTACCTTCACAGCTGCTGTTGTCAGACTGTAGCTGGTAACCACGGTGACAGGAGCAGAAGTACCCGCCCACTACATTGTGACACAGGTGTTGACATTGCGGGCCTTCGTCCTTATTGGTCGGTAGAGAGCACTCATCGATATCTGAGAAAACACATATAGTTTGTATTTTCTCATGTTTAAAACATAGTAAAACAGAGAGAAGACAACACACACACATACACAGACACACACACACACACAGACAAACACAAACAGACACACAGACACACACACAGACACACACACACAGACACACACAGACAAAGACACACACACACAGACACAAACAGACACACACACATAGACAAACACACAGACACAGTCAGTCAGGTCAGACAGTCAGGCAGACACACACACATACACATAGACACACACACAGACACAGTCAGTCAGGTCAGACAGTCAGGCAGACACACACACATACACATAGACACACACACAGACACAGTCAGTCAGGTCAGACAGTCAGGCAGGCACACCCACACACACACACACACACACACAGTCTCACCAATGGCTTGATAATGTGCGAGGAACCCCAGGTGTCTCTCCTGATTGGAGAAATCTGATTGGAAGATCACTTTCAGACTGTTGCCGGGTGACATGATTGGCTCCCTGTCAGGGTATCGACCAATCAGAGAGCCTTTCTGTCCACAGAATTTACCCAGAACCCTCGTATGATATATGACCTAGAAAACAGAAATAAACAATAAACACATTGTGATGAAATGTGAAGGTAGTTGGGGTATGAGGACCTGGGCTCTGTCTGTTGATCTGTCAGTTAAATCTACATTTTACATGTATTCAACTGTGATCATTTCATTTCTTATCTGTTCAATATTCTACCGTGTGTGTTCCTATTATTCAAGACTCTTCTTTCTGCCCCCTCTGCAACTGTGTCTCAGTAAATGGAAAAGTAAACTGCAAATCGCAAAGAGAATCTCTCTTTCAGGTGCAGCTCCCCTAGTGGTTGAAAATGAACAGTTCTCAAGCCTGGTGAATAATCAGAATCGGAGCAGAGACAACAAAGGAGAACGATACAAACACAACAGCATCTTAAATAGGAAATTTATTTTTCTTTACGACTGTAAGTCACCATGGATAAGGGCGTCTGCTAAGAAATAAATAAATAAATGATATGAAGAGTTTGTTTTGCTCCAGTAGTCTGTTGGAAGTGTGTGTGTCTCTCACCTCCACGTGGTCGTAGTGACAGTCCACAGAGGGCTCCACGTCAAAGTACTTGAATCTGAGTTTGAGGAGGAACCCCTTGGGAACAGCAAGCTCCCACACAGTGCGATTAGATGCAGGGTACGCCTTGGGATAATTTGGGGTTCGTATGTCCCCGAACAGTGGGACGGTAGCGGGGGTCCCCAGAACCGAAGCGACAGTCTGACACACCCAGAGAAACAGCAGGACCCTGAACAAAACACACAGGAAAAAAACAACAGCATTATTACTACAGGCTTGGGAATAGATCCTTTACTATTCTTAGAGAGAGGGGATAGGAACTACAATGCAGGACATATTCACGATCACAACAAGAAAACAGCACAAAAAAGGACAGACAGATTCCACTCACCCCACCAGCCTCACAGCTCGATCCATTGTCTGGGTTCTGATTTTATTTTTAAAACTGTATTTGTTTTTTTTATTTCTTTGTAAACAATGCTGTAGCTTGTCCTCTTCGTGTTTGTGTGCGTGCTTGCGAGCAGGTTGATTTCCTTACGACAAGTCCTCTTTGTGGTTGTGTGTTTGTGCTTGCGTGCAGTTTGATTTCGTAAACGAAAGACAGAAAGTTCAGGTTTGTTTGAAGACTGAAGTCCGTACGGCTCCGACCCAGAATAAACAGAGAGAAAAGATAGAGAGAGAGGGAGAGGAGGAGAGTAAGAGAGAGAGACAGAGGGGGGAAGAGCAGAAAGAATATATTGCTTGTATATATTACCTCATTCGTAATTCTCCCTCCCCTCTCCTGTCATTTTGTCCACCTCAGTTATTATAGTGTCAAATGAATGAGGGGTGACTGTCTGTTTGTCTGACTGCAGCTTTAATGAAACTAAACTCTGGAAGAATTTAGTAAACTACAGACACCAAGAAGGACTTGTAGTGCAGAGTCATTAAACTGATCAGAATTCACTTAATAACATAAGAACATAAGAAAGTTTACAAACGAGAGGAGGCCACTCGGCCCATCTTGCTTGCTTGGTTGTTAGTAGCTTATTGATCCCAGAATCTCATCAAGCAGCTTCTTGAAGGATCCCAGGGTGCCAGGGTGAGCTTTTATCAAAATTAGCCTTTCTCCCAGTCAATCTGATAAAGCAAACAGTCAATAAATAACATCACCTGGCTTCTGTTCATTTATCGATGTGGGTGCATTCAACTGGAGTTCAGCGAGGATACCCAGTAAATCACATGGTTTCTTATAAAAAGTAGTCGCGATCGCAGTTAAACATTAATCACAAAAAATTAAAAAAGGAGGGTTATAGATGTCAGAGACAGACAATGAGCTAACTAATTCAGTAACCTCAAACTGAACGCAGTAGGGATTCAAGGAAATGCATGCACATGGATTAGGGAGTGGTTAACATGTAGAAAACAGAAAGTACTGATTAGAGGAGAAACCTAAAAATGGAGTGAGGTAACCAGTGGTGTATCACAGGGATCAGTATTAGGTCCTCTGCTATTCCTAATCTACATTAATGATTTAGATTCTGGTATAGTAAGCAAACTTGTTAAATTTGCAGACGACACAAAAATAGGAGGAGTGGCAAACACTGTTGCAGCAGCAAAGGTCATTCAAAATGATCGAGACAGCATTCAGAACTGGGCAGACACATGGCAAATGACATTTAATAGAGAAAAGTGTAAGGTACTGCATGCAGGAAATAAAAATGTGCATATGGGAGATATTGAAATTGAAGAAGGAATCTATGAAAAAGACCTAGGAGTTTATGTTGATTCAGAAATGTCTTCATCTAGACAATGTGGGGAAACTATAAAAAAAAGGCCAACAAGATGCTCGGATATATTGTGAGAAGTGTTGAATTTAAATCAAGGGAAGTAATGTTAAAACTTTACAATGCATTAGTAAGACCTCACCTAGAATATTGTGTTCAGTTCTGGTCACCTCGTTACAAAAAGGATATTACTGCTGTAGAAAGAGTGCAATGAAGAGCAACCAGAATTATCCCGAGTTTAAAAGCCATGTCATATGCAGACAGGCTAAAAGAATTGAATCTATTCAGTCTTGAACAAAGAAGACTACGCGGTGATCTGATTCAAGCATTCAAAATCCTAAAAGGTATAGACAATGTCGACCCAGGGGACTTTTTTGAACTGAAAAAAGAAACAAGGACCAGGGGTCACACATGGAGATTAGATAAAGGGGCATTCAGAACAGAAAATAGAAGGCACTTTTTTACACAGAGAATTGTGAGGGTCTGGAACCAACTCCCCAGTAATGTTTTTGAAGCTGACACCCTGGGATCCTTCAAGAAGCTGCTTGATAAGATTCTGGGATCAATAAGCTACTAACAACCAAACAAGCAAGATGGGCTGAATGGCCTCATCTCATTTGTAAACTTTCTTATGTTCTTATGTGCTGTGCTGTGCAGAGGTAGTGGTGCTCTGGGTGTATGTGCTGTGCTGTGCAGAGGTAATGGTGCTCTGGGTGTATGTGCTGTGCTGTGCAGAGGTAGTGGTGCTCTGGGTATATGTGCTGTGCTGTGCAGAGGTAGTGGTGCTCTGGGTGTATGTGCTGTGCTGTGCAGAGCTAGTGGTGCTCTAGGTGTATGTGCTGTGCTGTGCAGAGCTAGTGGTGCTCTAGGTGTATGTGCTGTGCTGTGCAGAGCTAGTGGTGCTCTAGGTGTATGTGCTGTGCTGTGCAGAGGTAGTGGTGCTCAGTGGCTCTGTGCAAAACAAAACAACCAACAATCGTGCTCCGGTGCATTAGTTTTAGCGTAAGGGGCTGTAGTCACGTAGCTGTGTCCCCATTGTACTATCAAACTCCTCCCTGTGATCAGTCCAGCTCCCTGGTCTATCCAATCACTGCCTACCCTGCAGCTGATCACAATGGATTGGTTTAGCAGTCTTGCAGCTCCGCCCTTTCTCCAAGATGGCCAACTTCCATTTCTGTGCTACCATCGAATCAAGCCATCTCTGTGAAAGCGTACCATCAACCTTACCTAGCGCCCTTCCTTGTCGAGAGGTAGAATTAAGAACATAAGAACATAAGAACGTTTACAAAAGAGAGGAGGCCATTCAGTGCATCATGCTCGTTTGGTTGTTATTAGCTTATTGATCCCAGAATCTCATCAAGCAGCTTCTTGAAGGATCCCAGGGTGTCAGCTTCAAATACATTACTGGGCATTTGGTTCCAGACCTTCACAATACTCTGTGTAAAAAAGTGCCTCCTATTTTCTGTTCTGAATACCCCTTTATCTAATCTCCATTTGTGGCCCCTGGTCCTTGTTTCTTTTTTCAGGTCAAAAAAGTCCCCTAGGTTGACATTGTATATACCTTTTAGAAATTGCAGCTCAGATTCCTTCTCTCCTCGTCACAGGAACCAAGCATGGAACCATGAGGAAGCCACAGATTACTGTAGATACTCCTGATGATGAATCACAAGGAACCTGGGGAACAATACAGATTACCGTAGATACTCCTGATGCTGAATCACAAGGAACCATGAGGAACGCTACAGATTACTGTAGATACTCCTGATGCTGAATCACAAGGAACCTGGGGAACGCTACAGATTACTATAGATACTCCTGATACTGAATCACAAGGAACCATGAGGAATGCTACAGATTACTGTAGATACTCCTGATGCTGAATCACAAGGAACCATGGGGAACGCTACAGATTACTGTAGATACTCCTGATGCTGAATCACAAGGAACCATGAGGAATGCTACAGATTACTGTAGATAATCCTGATGCTGAATCACAAGGAACCATGAGGAACGCTACAGATTACTGTACATACTCCTGATGCTGAATCACAAGGAACCTGGGGAACGCTACAGATTACTGTAGATACTTCTGATGCTGAATCACAAGGAACCATGAACGAAACAGACTACTGTAGATACTCCTGATGCTGAATCACAAGGAACCATGGGGAACGCTACAGATTACTATAGATACTCCTGATGCTGAATCACAAGGAACCATGAGGAACGCTACAGATTACTGTAGATACTCCTGATGCTGAATCACAAGGAACCATGAGGAACGCTACAGATTACTGTAGATACTCCTGATGCTGAATCACAAGGAACCATGAGGAATGCTACAGATTACTGTAGATACTCCTGATGCTGAATCACAAGGAACCATGAGGAACGCTACAGATTACTGTAGATACTCCTGATGCTGAATCACAAGGAACCATGAGAACGCTACAGATTACTGTAGATACTCCTGATGCTGAATCACAAGGAACCATGGGGAACGCTACAGATTACTGTAGATACTCCTGATGCTGAATCACAAGGAACCATGAGGAACGCTACAGATTACTGTAGATACTCCTGATGCTGAATCACAAGGAACCATGAGGAACGCTACAGATTACTGTAGATACTCCTGATGCTGAATCACAAGGAACCATGGGGAACGCTACAGATTACTGTAGATACTCCTGATGCTGAATCACAAGGAACCATGAGGAACGCTACAGATTACTGTAGATACTCCTGATGCTGAATCACAAGGAACCATGAGGAATGCTACAGATTATTGTAGATACTCCTGATGCTGAATCACAAGGAACCATGAGGAACGCTACAGATTACTGTAGATACTCCTGATGCTGAATCACAAGGAACCATGAGGAACGCTACAGATTACTGTAGATACTCCTGATGCTGAATCACAAGGAACCATGAGGAACGCTACAGATTACTGTAGATACTCCTGATGCTGAATCACAAGGAACCATGAGGAACGCTACAGATTACTGTAGATACTCCTGATGCTGAATCACAAGGAACCATGGGGAACGCTACAGATTACTGTAGATACTCCTGATGCTGAATCACAAGGAACCATGAGGAACGCTACAGATTACTGTAGATACTCCTGATGCTGAATCACAAGGAACCATGAGGAACGCTACAGATTACTGTAGATACTCCTGATGCTGAATCACAAGGAACCATGAGGAACGCTACAGATTACTGTAGATACTCCTGATGCTGAATCACAAGGAACCATGAGGAACGCTACAGATTACTGTAGATACTCCTGATGCTGAATCACAAGGAACCATGAGGAACGCTACAGATTACTGTAGATACTCCTGATGCTGAATCACAAGGAACCATGAGGAACGCTACAGATTACTGTAGATACTCCTGATGCTGAATCACAAGGAACCATGAGGAACGCTACAGATTACTGTAGATACTCCTGATGCTGAATCACAAGGAACCATGAGGAACGCTACAGATTACTGTAGATACTCCTGATGCTGAATCACAAGGAACCATGAGGAACGCTACAGATTACTGTAGATACTCCTGATGCTGAATCACAAGGAACCATGAGGAACGCTACAGATTACTGTAGATACTCCTGATGCTGAATCACAAGGAACCATGAGGAACGCTACAGATTACTGTAGATACTCCTGATGCTGAATCACAAGGAACCATGAGGAACGCTACAGATTACTGTAGATACTCCTGATGCTGAATCACAAGGAACCATGAGGAACGCTACAGATTACTGTAGATACTCCTGATGCTGAATCACAAGGAACCATGAGGAACGCTACAGATTACTGTAGATACTCCTGATGCTGAATCACAAGGAACCATGAGGAACGCTACAGATTACTGTAGATACTCCTGATGCTGAATCACAAGGAACCATGAGGAACGCTACAGATTACTGTAGATACTCCTGATGCTGAATCACAAGGAACCATGAGGAACGCTACAGATTACTGTAGATACTCCTGATGCTGAATCACAAGGAACCATGAGGAACGCTACAGATTACTGTAGATACTCCTGATGCTGAATCACAAGGAACCATGAGGAACGCTACAGATTACTGTAGATACTCCTGATGCTGAATCACAAGGAACCATGAGGAACGCTACAGATTACTGTAGATACTCCTGATGCTGAATCACAAGGAACCATGAGGAACGCTACAGATTACTGTAGATACTCCTGATGCTGAATCACAAGGAACCATGAGGAACGCTACAGATTACTGTAGATACTCCTGATGCTGAATCACAAGGAACCATGAGGAACGCTACAGATTACTGTAGATACTCCTGATGCTGAATCACAAGGAACCATGAGGAACGCTACAGATTACTGTAGATACTCCTGATGCTGAATCACAAGGAACCATGAGGAACGCTACAGATTACTGTAGATACTCCTGATGCTGAATCACAAGGAACCATGAGGAACGCTACAGATTACTGTAGATACTCCTGATGCTGAATCACAAGGAACCATGAGGAACGCTACAGATTACTGTAGATACTCCTGATGCTGAATCACAAGGAACCATGAGGAACGCTACAGATTACTGTAGATACTCCTGATGCTGAATCACAAGGAACCATGAGGAACGCTACAGATTACTGTAGATACTCCTGATGCTGAATCACAAGGAACCATGAGGAACGCTACAGATTACTGTAGATACTCCTGATGCTGAATCACAAGGAACCATGAGGAACGCTACAGATTACTGTAGATACTCCTGATGCTGAATCACAAGGAACCATGAGGAACGCTACAGATTACTGTAGATACTCCTGATGCTGAATCACAAGGAACCATGAGGAACGCTACAGATTACTGTAGATACTCCTGATGCTGAATCACAAGGAACCATGAGGAACGCTACAGATTACTGTAGATACTCCTGATGCTGAATCACAAGGAACCATGAGGAACGCTACAGATTACTGTAGATACTCCTGATGCTGAATCACAAGGAACCATGAGGAACGCTACAGATTACTGTAGATACTCCTGATGCTGAATCACAAGGAACCATGAGGAACGCTACAGATTACTGTAGATACTCCTGATGCTGAATCACAAGGAACCATGAGGAACGCTACAGATTACTGTAGATACTCCTGATGCTGAATCACAAGGAACCATGAGGAACGCTACAGATTACTGTAGATACTCCTGATGCTGAATCACAAGGAACCATGAGGAACGCTACAGATTACTGTAGATACTCCTGATGCTGAATCACAAGGAACCATGAGGAACGCTACAGATTACTGTAGATACTCCTGATGCTGAATCACAAGGAACCATGAGGAACGCTACAGATTACTGTAGATACTCCTGATGCTGAATCACAAGGAACCATGAGGAACGCTACAGATTACTGTAGATACTCCTGATGCTGAATCACAAGGAACCATGAGGAACGCTACAGATTACTGTAGATACTCCTGATGCTGAATCACAAGGAACCATGAGGAACGCTACAGATTACTGTAGATACTCCTGATGCTGAATCACAAGGAACCATGAGGAACGCTACAGATTACTGTAGATACTCCTGATGCTGAATCACAAGGAACCATGAGGAACGCTACAGATTACTGTAGATACTCCTGATGCTGAATCACAAGGAACCATGAGGAACGCTACAGATTACTGTAGATACTCCTGATGCTGAATCACAAGGAACCATGAGGAACGCTACAGATTACTGTAGATACTCCTGATGCTGAATCACAAGGAACCATGAGGAACGCTACAGATTACTGTAGATACTCCTGATGCTGAATCACAAGGAACCATGAGGAACGCTACAGATTACTGTAGATACTCCTGATGCTGAATCACAAGGAACCATGAGGAACGCTACAGATTACTGTAGATACTCCTGATGCTGAATCACAAGGAACCATGAGGAACGCTACAGATTACTGTAGATACTCCTGATGCTGAATCACAAGGAACCATGAGGAACGCTACAGATTACTGTAGATACTCCTGATGCTGAATCACAAGGAACCATGAGGAACGCTACAGATTACTGTAGATACTCCTGATGCTGAATCACAAGGAACCATGAGGAACGCTACAGATTACTGTAGATACTCCTGATGCTGAATCACAAGGAACCATGAGGAACGCTACAGATTACTGTAGATACTCCTGATGCTGAATCACAAGGAACCATGAGGAACGCTACAGATTACTGTAGATACTCCTGATGCTGAATCACAAGGAACCATGAGGAACGCTACAGATTACTGTAGATACTCCTGATGCTGAATCACAAGGAACCATGAGGAACGCTACAGATTACTGTAGATACTCCTGATGCTGAATCACAAGGAACCATGAGGAACGCTACAGATTACTGTAGATACTCCTGATGCTGAATCACAAGGAACCATGAGGAACGCTACAGATTACTGTAGATACTCCTGATGCTGAATCACAAGGAACCATGAGGAACGCTACAGATTACTGTAGATACTCCTGATGCTGAATCACAAGGAACCATGAGGAACGCTACAGATTACTGTAGATACTCCTGATGCTGAATCACAAGGAACCATGAGGAACGCTACAGATTACTGTAGATACTCCTGATGCTGAATCACAAGGAACCATGAGGAACGCTACAGATTACTGTAGATACTCCTGATGCTGAATCACAAGGAACCATGAGGAACGCTACAGATTACTGTAGATACTCCTGATGCTGAATCACAAGGAACCATGAGGAACGCTACAGATTACTGTAGATACTCCTGATGCTGAATCACAAGGAACCATGAGGAACGCTACAGATTACTGTAGATACTCCTGATGCTGAATCACAAGGAACCATGAGGAACGCTACAGATTACTGTAGATACTCCTGATGCTGAATCACAAGGAACCATGAGGAACGCTACAGATTACTGTAGATACTCCTGATGCTGAATCACAAGGAACCATGAGGAACGCTACAGATTACTGTAGATACTCCTGATGCTGAATCACAAGGAACCATGAGGAACGCTACAGATTACTGTAGATACTCCTGATGCTGAATCACAAGGAACCATGAGGAACGCTACAGATTACTGTAGATACTCCTGATGCTGAATCACAAGGAACCATGAGGAACGCTACAGATTACTGTAGATACTCCTGATGCTGAATCACAAGGAACCATGAGGAACGCTACAGATTACTGTAGATACTCCTGATGCTGAATCACAAGGAACCATGAGGAACGCTACAGATTACTGTAGATACTCCTGATGCTGAATCACAAGGAACCATGAGGAACGCTACAGATTACTGTAGATACTCCTGATGCTGAATCACAAGGAACCATGAGGAACGCTACAGATTACTGTAGATACTCCTGATGCTGAATCACAAGGAACCATGAGGAACGCTACAGATTACTGTAGATACTCCTGATGCTGAATCACAAGGAACCATGAGGAACGCTACAGATTACTGTAGATACTCCTGATGCTGAATCACAAGGAACCATGAGGAACGCTACAGATTACTGTAGATACTCCTGATGCTGAATCACAAGGAACCATGAGGAACGCTACAGATTACTGTAGATACTCCTGATGCTGAATCACAAGGAACCATGAGGAACGCTACAGATTACTGTAGATACTCCTGATGCTGAATCACAAGGAACCATGAGGAACGCTACAGATTACTGTAGATACTCCTGATGCTGAATCACAAGGAACCATGAGGAACGCTACAGATTACTGTAGATACTCCTGATGCTGAATCACAAGGAACCATGAGGAACGCTACAGATTACTGTAGATACTCCTGATGCTGAATCACAAGGAACCATGAGGAACGCTACAGATTACTGTAGATACTCCTGATGCTGAATCACAAGGAACCATGAGGAACGCTACAGATTACTGTAGATACTCCTGATGCTGAATCACAAGGAACCATGAGGAACGCTACAGATTACTGTAGATACTCCTGATGCTGAATCACAAGGAACCATGAGGAACGCTACAGATTACTGTAGATACTCCTGATGCTGAATCACAAGGAACCATGAGGAACGCTACAGATTACTGTAGATACTCCTGATGCTGAATCACAAGGAACCATGAGGAACGCTACAGATTACTGTAGATACTCCTGATGCTGAATCACAAGGAACCATGAGGAACGCTACAGATTACTGTAGATACTCCTGATGCTGAATCACAAGGAACCATGAGGAACGCTACAGATTACTGTAGATACTCCTGATGCTGAATCACAAGGAACCATGAGGAACGCTACAGATTACTGTAGATACTCCTGATGCTGAATCACAAGGAACCATGAGGAACGCTACAGATTACTGTAGATACTCCTGATGCTGAATCACAAGGAACCATGAGGAACGCTACAGATTACTGTAGATACTCCTGATGCTGAATCACAAGGAACCATGAGGAACGCTACAGATTACTGTAGATACTCCTGATGCTGAATCACAAGGAACCATGAGGAACGCTACAGATTACTGTAGATACTCCTGATGCTGAATCACAAGGAACCATGAGGAACGCTACAGATTACTGTAGATACTCCTGATGCTGAATCACAAGGAACCATGAGGAACGCTACAGATTACTGTAGATACTCCTGATGCTGAATCACAAGGAACCATGAGGAACGCTACAGATTACTGTAGATACTCCTGATGCTGAATCACAAGGAACCATGAGGAACGCTACAGATTACTGTAGATACTCCTGATGCTGAATCACAAGGAACCATGAGGAACGCTACAGATTACTGTAGATACTCCTGATGCTGAATCACAAGGAACCATGAGGAACGCTACAGATTACTGTAGATACTCCTGATGCTGAATCACAAGGAACCATGAGGAACGCTACAGATTACTGTAGATACTCCTGATGCTGAATCACAAGGAACCATGAGGAACGCTACAGATTACTGTAGATACTCCTGATGCTGAATCACAAGGAACCATGAGGAACGCTACAGATTACTGTAGATACTCCTGATGCTGAATCACAAGGAACCATGAGGAACGCTACAGATTACTGTAGATACTCCTGATGCTGAATCACAAGGAACCATGAGGAACGCTACAGATTACTGTAGATACTCCTGATGCTGAATCACAAGGAACCATGAGGAACGCTACAGATTACTGTAGATACTCCTGATGCTGAATCACAAGGAACCATGAGGAACGCTACAGATTACTGTAGATACTCCTGATGCTGAATCACAAGGAACCATGAGGAACGCTACAGATTACTGTAGATACTCCTGATGCTGAATCACAAGGAACCATGAGGAACGCTACAGATTACTGTAGATACTCCTGATGCTGAATCACAAGGAACCATGAGGAACGCTACAGATTACTGTAGATACTCCTGATGCTGAATCACAAGGAACCATGAGGAACGCTACAGATTACTGTAGATACTCCTGATGCTGAATCACAAGGAACCATGAGGAACGCTACAGATTACTGTAGATACTCCTGATGCTGAATCACAAGGAACCATGAGGAACGCTACAGATTACTGTAGATACTCCTGATGCTGAATCACAAGGAACCATGAGGAACGCTACAGATTACTGTAGATACTCCTGATGCTGAATCACAAGGAACCATGAGGAACGCTACAGATTACTGTAGATACTCCTGATGCTGAATCACAAGGAACCATGAGGAACGCTACAGATTACTGTAGATACTCCTGATGCTGAATCACAAGGAACCATGAGGAACGCTACAGATTACTGTAGATACTCCTGATGCTGAATCACAAGGAACCATGAGGAACGCTACAGATTACTGTAGATACTCCTGATGCTGAATCACAAGGAACCATGAGGAACGCTACAGATTACTGTAGATACTCCTGATGCTGAATCACAAGGAACCATGAGGAACGCTACAGATTACTGTAGATACTCCTGATGCTGAATCACAAGGAACCATGAGGAACGCTACAGATTACTGTAGATACTCCTGATGCTGAATCACAAGGAACCATGAGGAACGCTACAGATTACTGTAGATACTCCTGATGCTGAATCACAAGGAACCATGAGGAACGCTACAGATTACTGTAGATACTCCTGATGCTGAATCACAAGGAACCATGAGGAACGCTACAGATTACTGTAGATACTCCTGATGCTGAATCACAAGGAACCATGAGGAACGCTACAGATTACTGTAGATACTCCTGATGCTGAATCACAAGGAACCATGAGGAACGCTACAGATTACTGTAGATACTCCTGATGCTGAATCACAAGGAACCATGAGGAACGCTACAGATTACTGTAGATACTCCTGATGCTGAATCACAAGGAACCATGAGGAACGCTACAGATTACTGTAGATACTCCTGATGCTGAATCACAAGGAACCATGAGGAACGCTACAGATTACTGTAGATACTCCTGATGCTGAATCACAAGGAACCATGAGGAACGCTACAGATTACTGTAGATACTCCTGATGCTGAATCACAAGGAACCATGAGGAACGCTACAGATTACTGTAGATACTCCTGATGCTGAATCACAAGGAACCATGAGGAACGCTACAGATTACTGTAGATACTCCTGATGCTGAATCACAAGGAACCATGAGGAACGCTACAGATTACTGTAGATACTCCTGATGCTGAATCACAAGGAACCATGAGGAACGCTACAGATTACTGTAGATACTCCTGATGCTGAATCACAAGGAACCATGAGGAACGCTACAGATTACTGTAGATACTCCTGATGCTGAATCACAAGGAACCATGAGGAACGCTACAGATTACTGTAGATACTCCTGATGCTGAATCACAAGGAACCATGAGGAACGCTACAGATTACTGTAGATACTCCTGATGCTGAATCACAAGGAACCATGAGGAACGCTACAGATTACTGTAGATACTCCTGATGCTGAATCACAAGGAACCATGAGGAACGCTACAGATTACTGTAGATACTCCTGATGCTGAATCACAAGGAACCATGAGGAACGCTACAGATTACTGTAGATACTCCTGATGCTGAATCACAAGGAACCATGAGGAACGCTACAGATTACTGTAGATACTCCTGATGCTGAATCACAAGGAACCATGAGGAACGCTACAGATTACTGTAGATACTCCTGATGCTGAATCACAAGGAACCATGAGGAACGCTACAGATTACTGTAGATACTCCTGATGCTGAATCACAAGGAACCATGAGGAACGCTACAGATTACTGTAGATACTCCTGATGCTGAATCACAAGGAACCATGAGGAACGCTACAGATTACTGTAGATACTCCTGATGCTGAATCACAAGGAACCATGAGGAACGCTACAGATTACTGTAGATACTCCTGATGCTGAATCACAAGGAACCATGAGGAACGCTACAGATTACTGTAGATACTCCTGATGCTGAATCACAAGGAACCATGAGGAACGCTACAGATTACTGTAGATACTCCTGATGCTGAATCACAAGGAACCATGAGGAACGCTACAGATTACTGTAGATACTCCTGATGCTGAATCACAAGGAACCATGAGGAACGCTACAGATTACTGTAGATACTCCTGATGCTGAATCACAAGGAACCATGAGGAACGCTACAGATTACTGTAGATACTCCTGATGCTGAATCACAAGGAACCATGAGGAACGCTACAGATTACTGTAGATACTCCTGATGCTGAATCACAAGGAACCATGAGGAACGCTACAGATTACTGTAGATACTCCTGATGCTGAATCACAAGGAACCATGAGGAACGCTACAGATTACTGTAGATACTCCTGATGCTGAATCACAAGGAACCATGAGGAACGCTACAGATTACTGTAGATACTCCTGATGCTGAATCACAAGGAACCATGAGGAACGCTACAGATTACTGTAGATACTCCTGATGCTGAATCACAAGGAACCATGAGGAACGCTACAGATTACTGTAGATACTCCTGATGCTGAATCACAAGGAACCATGAGGAACGCTACAGATTACTGTAGATACTCCTGATGCTGAATCACAAGGAACCATGAGGAACGCTACAGATTACTGTAGATACTCCTGATGCTGAATCACAAGGAACCATGAGGAACGCTACAGATT
>CM060261.1:16373896-16403784 GCA_030684275.1 Acipenser oxyrinchus oxyrinchus | reverse complement strand
GGGGAACGCTACAGATTACTGTAGATACTCCTGATGCTGAATCACAAGGAACTTGGGGAACGCTACAGATTACTGTAGATACTCCTGATGCTGAATCACAAGGAACCTGGGGATCGCTACAGATTACTGTAGATACTCCTGATGCTGAATTACAAGGAACATGGGGAACGCTACAAATTACTTTAGATACTCCTAATGCCTATTCACAAGGAAACAAAATTCCGTCATTAGTATGATTTAAACCAGTTTAGTACACTTCCAGACAATCATACCCAGCTTTAAAGGTGATCCATTGAAGTGGTATTATCTACAGTATCAAATGCTGCACTTAGTCTAATAAAATCAGAATGGAAATGTACCCAGAGTCTGCATTTACCAATAAGTCATTTACAACCCTAACCAGTGCAATCTCTGTACTATGAGCAGGTCGAAAACCTGATTGGAACTTTTCAAGAATGTTATTGTTATCAAGAAACATATTAAGTTGATTGGCTACTACCTTCTCCAAGATCTTAGCTATAAAAGGTACATTGGAGATCGATCTAAAATTGCTCAAAACTGTAGGATCTAAATTCAATTTTTTGAGTAATGGCTTCACTACGGCAGTTTTAAAAGCAGTTGGTACTGTTCCAGTTGACAATGATCTGTTAATAATTTCTAAAACAAAGTCACAGAGGTCACTAAAAATGCCTTTGATGATTTTTGTTGGAATTGGATCTAAAAACAATGGAAGAGTTCCTCTACATCACTGACTTATTCAGACCTTGTATTGTAATGAGGGGAAATGAATCCATGAAAGAAGTCACTGGTCTAATCGACACATTAAGATCAGAACTACCCTGAAAAATATGATCCCTAATATTAGTAATTTACTTTCAAAATAATTCAGAAATGCCTCAATTAGCTGTTGTAGCTTCGATATGAGGGGTGCAATCGAGGACGGGTTAACTTATTTATCAGTAGTGGAAGAGGTCCCTTTGTTTGCATTCATACGTTTTGAGAAATGACAGTGTTATTGTACTCCAGCCTGTGCTGTTTGCAGATATCACAATGAATATGCAATGTCGTAGTCCTCCACCTGAATTCTAGTTTACAACCTTCCCTTTTCTTTCGCCACATGTCAGCAGTTACCCAAGGTGAGGTTTGTTTAGAAGAAACTGTATGAGTTCTAACCAGGGCCACTATATCAAAAGTATTTGATAAAAGACAATTCTAACTAGCCTGTCATTTCCTGTCTTTCACCTCTCTCTGGAGGCTTACTTCCAGTCTGGGGGTCTCAGTTGCACAGACAGACAGACAGACAACATGCTTGGTGATTCACTGGCCTCTCATTCCTTTCTTTCACCTCTCCAGAGTTGGTTTACATTTATTGAATTCTGTTTTTTAAGGGAATGTAAAAACGTCTTGAAAAATAAAAACCACAACAAAACGCAGCATTGACATTTGCGTTACTTTATTTAGATACACAATTACATTTTTTTCATATGCTCTTAAAGGTTGCAGACAGGGTTTCTTTATTATCATCATACATGTAGTGGCAAGCAAGGGAGGAAGCTTGTGTTCCTGCAGCTGAAAAAGTGCAAGCAAACTGGACTGAATCATGGGACTCTGTCTATATGTAGTTTTAATGAAAGTAAACACAGTAATAATGTAGTAAATGAACCAACAGACACCTAGAAAGGATTATATTTGAGTGTCACACAGGATTAATGTGTCTGTAGCTTTAATGAAACTAAACTCTGCAAGAATGTAGTAAATGAATGAACACCAAGAAGGGATTACACTGCAGTGTCAAACTCAACTGTTCCGTTCAGTCTTCGTTTGCTGCCATGGTGTCGCGTATCCAGTCCAGGTAGTTCACAACCTTTGTGTAGAACCCATAGGAACCACATTCTATCCCCCAGGACACAAGCCCCTTCAACTGGAACACGCTGTCCTCTCCCTGGAATGCATAGCCCCCTCCACTGTCTCCTTGACAGCTGTCCACGCCTGGCATCCCAGCACAGAACATGTTATCTGTGATCACAAACTTCTCCTTCTGAATCTCAGGTCCTGTGGGCTTCACGTCTGTACAGCTCTGTGTCTTTGCTACAGGGATCTTTGCGTACAGCAGTACTGGGGACACTGGTATCTTGCCAGTCTGTCTCGGTTTGACTCGCCCCCATCCCGATATGAACCCGATCTTCCCCAGCTCTGGTTGGCCTTCTTCCTCGCTCTGAGGGAGGCAGATGGGGGTCACATTGGGCCCCATCTTCACCTTGCCCTTGAGTTTGACGAGCGCAATGTCGTTGTCGTAGTTGTACTGCGAGGAGTCTCCAAGGTGCCTCTTGTACTTGGGGTGTATGATCATCTTCTCCACCTCTAATTTGACTCCCTGCCCCAGATTCCTTGCGTCCAGGAAGCCCATGTAGATATAGGGTTGGTCGACCTGTGCCATGTGTGCCACGGTGAGCACCCAGCGATCAGAGATCAGCGCTCCGCCCCCCCGTGGGGATTGGAAGAACACCTGCCATGGCACATTTCCCAGCTGGGCCGGCTTTCCCCCAAAGATTCGCTGGATAGACTCCAGTGGATTTGAGGGCCTGCCACAGACTGAGGAGAGAGAGAAAAGGAAGAAATGAGGGCTGCTGGTCATCCGTGGTGAGTGGGGCATCTCTTACTGTATACAATATGTCATCTTGTGCAGTTTTGGGTGAGAGGGCCTGTCAGCTCAAACATCTCTTATAATGCAAGACATCCTACACACAACTTATTAAACTTTTAGAAATCACAAAAATGAAGATTGTACTCCGGAACCTCCATGAAACAAAAGTATTTTTGTATTAACGTTGGTGGTTTGCATTGCTTTTATTATTATTATTATTATTATTATTATTATTATTATTATTATTATTATTATTACCTGGAATACAGTGTGGTATGTCTAATTTTCCATCACTAGATCTCCACATGCCATCAGCTTCACAGGTGAATTGAGCTGAAAAATAAATAAGAGAATTACCTGTCTATCTGACTTTGTGAGTGTGTGTGTGTGTGTGTGTGTGTGTGTGTGTGTATGTGTGTGTATGTGTGAGAGTGTGTGTGTGTGAGAGAATGTGTGTACGTGTGTGTGTGTGTGTGTGTTTGTGTGTGTGTGAGAGAGTGTGTGTGTGTGTGTGTGTGTGTGTGTGAGTGTGTGTGTGTGTGTGTGTGTGTGTGTGTGTGTGTGTGTGTGTGTGTGAGTGCAGGTCTGTCTCCTTGTTTGGGTGTGTGTGTGTGTGAGTGTGTGTGTGTGAGTGCGGGTCTGTCTCCTTGTTTGGGTGTGTGTGTGTGTGTGTGTGAGTGCGGGTCTGTCTCCTTGTTTGGGTGTGTGTGTGTGTGAGTGCGGGTCTGTCTCCTTGTTTGCGTGTGTGTGTGTGTGTGAGAGAGTGCAGGTCTGTCTCCTTGCTTGGGTGTGTGTGTGTGTGTGTGTGTGAGTGCAGGTCTGTCTCCTTGTTTGCGTGTGTGTGTGTGTGTGAGTGTGTGTGTGTGAGTGCGGGTCTGTCTCCTTGTTTGGGTGTGTGTGTGTGTGAGTGCAGGTCTGTCTCCTTGTTTGCGTGTGTGTGTGTGTGTGAGAGAGTGCAGGTCTGTCTCCTTGCTTGGGTGTGTGTGTGTGTGTGTGTGAGTGCAGGTCTGTCTCCTTGTTTGGGTGTGTGTGTGTGTGTGTGAGTGCAGGTCTGTCTCCTTGTTTGCGTGTGTGTGTGTGTGTGTGAGAGTGCAGGTCTGTCTCCTTGTTTGCATGTGTGTGTGTGTGTGAGTGCAGGTCTGTCTCCTTGTTTGCATGTATGTGTGTGTGTGTGAGTGCAGGTCTGTCTCCTTGTTTGCGTGTGTGTGTGTGTGTGTGTGTGAGTGCAGGTCTGTCTCCTTGTTTGCGTGTGTGTGTATGTGAGAGAGTGTAGGTCTGTCTCCTTGTTTGCGTGTGTGTGTGTGTGTGTGTGTGAGTGCAGGTCTGTCTCCTTGTTTGCGTGTGTGTGTGTGGGTGAGTGAGTGCAGGTCTGTCTCCTTGTTTGTGTGTGTGTGGAGTGCAGGTCTGTCTCCTTGTTTGCGTGTGTGTGTGTGGGTGAGTGCAGGTCTGTCTCCTTGTTTGCGTGTGTGTGTGTGTGAGTGAGTGCAGGTCTGTCTCCTTGTTTGCGTGTGTGTGTGTGTGTGTGTGTGTGTGTGAGTGCGGGTCTGTCTCCTTGTTTGGGTGTGTGTGTGTGTGTGTGTGAGTGCGGGTCTGTCTCCTTGTTTGGGTGTGTGTGTGTGTGAGTGCAGGTCTGTCTCCTTGTTTGCGTGTGTGTGTGTGTGTGAGAGAGTGCAGGTCTGTCTCCTTGCTTGGGTGTGTGTGTGTGTGTGTGTGTGAGTGCAGGTCTGTCTCCTTGTTTGCGTGTGTGTGTGTGTGTGTGTGTGTGTGTGTGAGTGCGGGTCTGTCTCCTTGTTTGGGTGTGTGTGTGTGTGAGTGCAGGTCTGTCTCCTTGTTTGCGTGTGTGTGTGTGTGTGAGAGTGCAGGTCTGTCTCCTTGCTTGGGGTGTGTGTGTGTGTGTGTGAGTGCAGGTCTGTCTCCTTGTTTGGGTGTGTGTGTGTGTGTGTGAGTGCAGGTCTGTCTCCTTGTTTGCGTGTGTGTGTGTGTGTGTGAGAGTGCAGGTCTGTCTCCTTGTTTGCATGTGTGTGTGTGTGTGAGTGCAGGTCTGTCTCCTTGTTTGCGTGTGTGTGTGTGTGTGTGAGTGCAGGTCTGTCTCCTTGTTTGCGTGTGTGTGTGTGTGTGTGTGTGTGAGTGCAGGTCTGTCTCCTTGTTTGCGTGTGTGTGTATGTGAGAGAGTGTAGGTCTGTCTCCTTGTTTGCGTGTGTGTGTGTGTGTGTGTGTGAGTGCAGGTCTGTCTCCTTGTTTGCGTGTGTGTGTGTGGGTGAGTGAGTGCAGGTCTGTCTCCTTGTTTGTGTGTGTGTGGAGTGCAGGTCTGTCTCCTTGTTTGCGTGTGTGTGTGTGGGTGAGTGCAGGTCTGTCTCCTTGTTTGCGTGTGTGTGTGTGTGAGTGAGTGCAGGTCTGTCTCCTTGTTTGCGTGTGTGTGTGTGTGTGTGTGTGTGTGTGAGTGCAGGTCTGTCTCCTTGTTTGCGTGTGTGTGTGTGTGTGTGGGTGAGTGCAGGTCTGTCTCCTTGTTTCGATGTATTCTTACCTTTTCCGTCTGTGTTGATTTGGTAGTATGGAGCCTCACACTCATAGTAGATCTGGCTCTGGTAGGTCGTTGGCGAGCTTTCATTAATGAACTTCAACTCTGCATTGTCTATCTCCTTCGGAGGCCCACAGTCAACAGCTGGAACGACAAGATAAAGATAAACACCCTTTACAGGGAAAATGCTTCTGCTGTCATTTTCTTTATTTTTCCTCCCCTCCCTTGCACCTCATTGTGATGTTCCCAATGTCTCTGCTGATTCTCACTTCTGTTGCTCCTCCTGTATCGAATCGGAATCTTTATTTCTCTCTGAATCAGAATCCACCTGCCATTAGAATCTGAACCGCTAGAACCCTAGTCACCGGCTCCTTCTTTTACTTTTCCCCCTGATTTTCTCCCCAATTCTCCCCTGACTGTATGACTGACCCTCACACCTCAACTCTGGCTCCTTCACCTCAACTCTGGCTCCTTCTTAGCCCTGATCCCACAGAAATCACACAATGCACATGGTGACCTTTCAACTCTGCTGCTGCCCCCCACCTGGTCTATTGTAATATTATGAAGCAGATTTATTTATTTATTTATTGCATTTATACAGCGCTTTTTATATAAAAGTATTGCAAAGCACTGTACAGTACATAGCAGAGAAAAAGAACAAAACATAATACACATCACGTGAAGTCACTTTTATTGAAACTTGCCAGTCAATGCATAAAACCCATGACTACTCACGTTCGCAGATTTCAATATCACTCCAAACACCATTTTTCTGACACCACGAATCAAAGTGATGTTTTGCTTTAGCTCCCTGGAATGCAGAATAAAAGAAACAAACTTTAAAATACTTTCAAGTTCTGGATGACACTTTGAGATATTGGCCCTTTAGTGGAACTGTAGTGAATATATATTCATCTCTTACAATGACGATCTCGTGGCCTTTGTTGCATGTCACTCTCACTTGGTCTTTAAACTGGTGCACAGGCCGCTTCGGTTCAAGCACACTGTTTACCGTCACGAAATCTGGACATGTTTTAGCTGAAAACGGAAAAGAAGAAAAATGCTGTTATAAAAGAATAATTATACAGTCAAACACACAACCTCATGGAAAGAGAGCTGTGTAAACTGTCCATATCTGGAAAAGGATTGTGGTAATCTTTACAGTGTCCGGAACGAGGTGTAAAAAGAGAGCTGTGTAACTGTGAGCTGCTCATTCTCTCATGTGTGGAGACAGACACACGCACACACAGTCAGTCTGTACCTTTGGTTGTGTATTTGATTTTCCAGCCCTTGTTGGCTCCGTAGCCGTCCGTGTTGAACAGGACCTCTGCGTGGTTTGAGTTCGTCACCACAGGGTCCTTGGGGGCCACATTGCCACAGTACGGGCCCCACTCCCGCCCTCCAGCCCGGATCTGAAGAGAGGGAGAGAGAGGGAAATAAATACACACAGAGACCCTCTCTCACTTTGACATTCATGCAGACACACAGATACATTACCCCCTCACCCTGAGTGAGTCAACGCACGCCCCCCTCTCCCCACTTTCAATGTCGAACACTCCCTCGAAGGCGAGGACCAGCTGGAAGCCCTCCTCCACCTGCAGGCTGTACGAGCATGCTGAGTTCTCAGGGTAGAGACCGGGGTAGCTGGGGCTGGACAGTGACCCCAAGAGAGAGGAGAAGACTTCGCCACTGCAGTTTACTGGGGAGAGAGAGAAGGAGAGGGAGAGAGAGGGAGAGAAAAGACTTCACCACTGCAGTGCACTGGGGCGAGAGGAGAGGGAGAGAGAGGGAGAGGGAGGAGGAGAGAAGGAGAGAGAGAGGGAGGAGTGGGAGAGGGAGATGGGAGGGGAGAGGGAGAGGATTCAGAAAGGGGAGAGGGGAGATAAGGGAGAGGAGTGAGGCAGGGGGAGTGAGACAGGGGAGGGGAGGGGAGAGTGTGGAGGGGAGAGTGAGAGACGGGAGAGTGAGAGAGATGAGGGGAGAGAAGACTGAGAGAGGGGAGGGTGAGAGAGGGGAGAGAGAGACAGGGAAGGGAGAGTGAGAGAGGGGGGCTTATCTCCTCACCTGCACAGGTAGTGTTGTCTTCTTGCAGGAGGTACCCCGGTTGACAGGAGCAGTAGAACCCTCCGATGTAGTTACTGCAGTCGTGAGAGCAGCCGGTATAGGGGTCATCACACTCGTTTATATCTGAGGGGAGAAAAAACAGATAGCCCTTATCATCTCTAAATCAGAGAGCTGTCTAAATCAGAGAGCTGTAGACTTTACAATACCTGGAAAAGGTGCTGTCAAAATCCTAGATAAAGAGAGGTGTAAAATGTACTGTCCCTCTCTTCTCCTTTCCCCCTCTCTTGCCTCCCTCTCTCTCTTCTCCCACTCTTCCTCCTCCCCCTACATTCGCTCACCCACAGCAGAGTAGTGCGCTGAGAAGCCGGTGTGTCTCTCTGTGTTTGAAAAGTCGCTCTGGAAGGTCAGCCTCATGGACCCCAGAGTGGAGTACAGAGCCGGGTTCACTGTGGAGCGGAGCTCAGAGAAGGACTTCTCCCCACAGAGAGTGGATAACACCACTCCATCCACAGACACCTGAGAGGGAGGGAGAGAGGAGTGAGGGAGAGAGGAAGGAGTGAGGGAGAGAGAGGAGGGACAGAGGGAGGGAGAGGGGAGGGAGGGAGGAGGAGGAGGGAGGAGAGGAGTGAGGGACAGAGAGAGGAGGGAGGGGAGTGGAGGTGGGAGAGGGAGGGAGGGAGGGAGAGGGGTGAAGAGACTGAGAGGGGAGTGGAGGGAGGGAGGGGAGGGAGGTGGGAGAGGAGAGGAGGGAGGGAGGGAGGGGAGAGGGTTGAAGGGAGGGAGAGGGGGAGAGAGGGGTTGGAGACACTTAGGGAGAGAATACTCACTTTAAGGAAGTCGTATTCGCAGTTCTCTGAGTTCTCGATATCCAGGTGAGTGAGGTGCAGTTGGATGGCGTACCCCGGGGGTACAGCGATGTCCCAGGTCTCAAGCACATTGTTGGGGTACCCCTGAGGAAAAAGAGGGGACACTACCAAGCCAAACATCTGGGAGACTCCCTCTGAAAGAGAGGGAGCAAGGAAGAGGGAGAAGGAAAGACAGAGCAGGTGAGAGAGACTGGGGAGAGAGAGACACACAGAGATTATATTAAAGCATGCTGACAGCATACCAGTGCATGTAGTTTCTATCTCCTCTGTAACTGTGGGTTTGTTAAAAATTATCCATTCACTAACTCACAGCTGCAGGGCCATTTCTAACCCTCACTCCACAAATAGGAGTCTTTAGGACCCTTTTCAGATGAGTGGTTGGAATAGTTAATTACTGAGCCCAGTAAATAATGATCAGAGCAGAAACAGCCACAGGGAATCATACAGGACACAGGAAACAGGAAAAGAAATCTAATCATACAGGACACACGGAATAGGAAAATAAATACAATCATACAGGACACATGGAATAGGAAAATAAATGGAATCATACAGGACACAGGAAACAGGAAAAGACATGGAATCATACAGGACACATGGAATAGGAAAATAAATACAATCATACAGGACACATGAAACAGGAAAAGAAATGGAATCATACAGGACACACGAAACAGGAAAAGAAATGGAATCATACAGGACACACGAAACAGGAAAATAAATGGAATCATACAGGACACACGGAATAGGAAAAGAAATGGAATCATACAGGACACACGGAATAGGAAAATAAAATGTAAACTCATGGAAACTATAATAAGATCCAAAATGGAAAATTACCTATATGGTAACAATATCCTGGGAGACAGTCAGCATGGTTTTAGGAAAGGGAGATCGTGTCTAACTAGCCTACTTGACTTTTTTGAGGATGCAACATTGAAAATGGATAATTGCAAAGCATACGACATGGTTTATTTAGATTTCCAGAAAGCTTTTGACAAAGTCCCGCATAAAAGATTAATTCTCAAACTGAACGCAGCAGGGATTCAAGGAAATGCATGCACATGGATTAGGGAGTGGTTAACGTAGAAATGTAGAAAACAGAAAGTACTGATTAGAGGAGAAACCTCAAAATGGAGCGAGGTAACCAGTGGTATACCACAGGGATCAGTATTAGGTCCTCTGCTATTCCTAATCTAGCAAACTCGTTAAATTTGCAGACGACACAAAAATCGTACAGGACACACGGAATAGGAAAAGAAATGGAATCATGCAGGACACACGAAACAGGAAAATAAATGGAACATTCCCAAAATCTAAACCGCTGTTTAAGAATTCAACATAGTGTTTAAAATATAAACACATTTTATTATTAATTTTTTTATTGCTTCAAAAGTGTAAAACAATAAAAAGCTGTTTATAATGTGTTGTCCATGTTGTGTTTGTGTAATTCTAAATCATGCGGGTTCCATTGCAGAATTGATAAAGGTTCTGTAATGTGATACTGTAACTCGCCCTGAATACGGGCATCTGCTAATAAATAAATAAATAAATAAATAAATAAATAAATAAATAAATAAGAAGAAGAAGAAGAAGAAGAAGAAGAAGAAGAAGAAGAAGAAGAAGAAGAAGAAGAAGAAGAAGATAGTGTCGCACTTCAAATAGACACATTAGATTTGAAAGCTCATTTAGTCTTAAAGATGCATTTGCATTTGTTGTGTATTTTTGAAAGAGAAAAGCATTTTTTTTACATCACAGGACTTGTTTTGTTGTTGCAGTTATGAATATGGTAATGATTAAAAATGTTGAACTGCACTGTATATATCAATATATTTATCTTGCTAATATTATTATTATGAATATATTTGAAGTACAAATATTGGCTGCAATTTGGAATAAATAATAAGCTGATGTTTCTTACTCACCGCATTTTCAGCAGCCTTCAGTCTCTCGGGTCAAAACTCAAATAAAATTCCACAACTCCCGAAGAGGAGGCTTTGAAAAATCGATTTGTTTTGTTTGTATTGCGACACCAAAAGAAAACAGAAAAACATAAACTTGGTTCCAGTGTGTGTGTGTGTGTGTGTCTATACATGTATGTGTGTGTGTCTCTGTGTCTGTCTGTGTGTGTATGTCTGTGTGTGTGTCTCTGTGTCTGTCTGTGTGTGTATGTCTGTGTGTGTGTCTCTGTGTCTGTCTGTGTGTGTCTGTGTCTGTCTGTGTGTGTATGTCTGTGTGTGTGTCTCTGTGTCTGTCTGTGTGTGTATGTCTGTGTGTGTGTCTCTGTGTGTCTGTGTGTGTATGTCTGTGTGTGTGTCTCTGTGTGTGTCTGTGTATGTATGTGTCTTTGACTCTGTCTGTGTGTGTGTGCACGTATGTGTGTATTTATGTATGTGCCTGTGTGTGTGTCTCTGTCTCTATGTATGTGTGTGAGTGTGTGTGCGTGTGTGTGTCTGTGTGTGTGTGTGTATGTTCCTGTGTGTGTGTGTGAGTTTGTATATGTGCCCGTGTGTGTGTGTGAGTGTGTGTCAGTGTGTCAGTGTGTGTGTGTGTCAGTGTGTCAGTGTGTGTGTGTCAGTGTGTCAATGTGTGTGTGTGTGTCAGTGTGTCAATGTGTGTGTGTGTGTGTGTGTCAGTGTGTCAGTGTGTGTGTGTCAGTGTGAGTGTGTGTGTGTGTGTGTGTCTGCTGCTAGGTGAAAAGTTCCATGCTGTTTGTGTTTTCAGGTCCCTTGTTGTTTGTCATCAGTATGGCTGTCTCAGCCTGCTGCATGCTGAAAATTATTTATAAGTCCCGGTATGCTAGGCCACTAGGCGTCCCCTAGTGTGCATGTGTGTTGTTGCACTAGGTGATCCCTAGTGAACACACTCTCTCCTCTCCTCCCCTCCCTTCTCACTCTCCTCTCCTCTCCTCCTCTCCTCCTCTCCTTCCCTCCCCTTCTCACTCCCTCTCTCTCTCACACTCTCTCCTCCCTCCCTCTCTCCTCTCTCTCTTACACTCTCCTCCCCTCCCCTTGTCACTCCCTCTCTCTCTCACACTCTCTCATCTCCTCCCCTTCTCACTCCCTCTCTCTCTCACACACACACCTGTGACAGAGACTTCTCCCTCCCAACCTGTGAGGGCGCAGTGTAACAGGAACAGAGTGCCCTGGACTGGATGTCCTGACAATTCATTCCCAGGGTTAGGTGGAAGTCGGCCATTAGAAAGGGGGCACAGCTGCGGTACACCAAGTCATCACCCCAGAGGGAAAGCGATGTGGCAACCGCCGATTGGAGGAGAAACGGCTGCACTTGCTAACCAAGGGGGCGTGACTGAAGGTACAAATAGGGGATGTGGCTTGGTGATCTGTTCCTTTGTTTATGGTTAAGAGAACACGAAAGGATGAGCAAAATATTGCCGTGAGTGTCTGGTGTTTGTTTGTTTTGTCGAGTCTAATTGTTCTGTTTGTTATTATTAGATGGTATGTGTCCCTCCCCCAGGAGTACAGCCAGGGAGGCTGTGTGTCCCTCCCCCAGGAGTACAGCCAGGGGGCTGTGTGTCCTCCCCAGGAGTACAGCCAGGGAGGCTGTGTGTCCCTCCCCCAGGAGTACAGCCAGGGAGGCTGTGTGTCCCTCCCAGGAGTACAGCCAGGGGGCTGTGTGTCCCTCCCAGGAGTACAGCCAGGGGGCTGTGTGTCCCTCCCCAGGAGTACAGCCAGGGAGGCTGTGTGTCCCTCCCCAGGAGTACAGCCAGGGGGCTGTGTGTCCCTCCCCAGGAGTACAGCCAGGGAGGCTGTGTGTCCCTCCCCAGGAGTACAGCCAGGAGGCTGTGTGTCCCTCCCCAGGAGTACAGCCAGGGGGCTGTGTGTCCCTCCCCAGGAGTACAGCCAGGGAGGCTGTGTGTCCCTCCCAGGAGTACAGCCAGGAGGCTGTGTGTCCCTCCCCAGGAGTACAGCCAGGGAGGCTGTGTGTCCCTCCCCAAGAGTACAGCCAGGGGCTGTGTGTCCCTCCCCAGGAGTACAGCCAGGGGGGCTGTGTGTCCCTCCCCCAGGAGTACAGCCAGGGAGGCTGTGTGTCCCTCCCCCAGGAGTACAGCCAGGGAGGCTGTGTGTCCCTCCCCCAGGAGTACAGCCAGGGAGGCTGTGTGTCCCTCCCCCAGGAGTACAGCCAGTTTTTCTGGGTCTGCCATGTTTGGAAAAAGTGGATGGGCATTTCCCATTTTATTAAAGAATGCTTCCCTTGTTTGGTTGTATTTCTCACAGTGTAGGAGAAAGTGCATCTCTGTCTCGACCTCTCCTGTCCTGACCACAGAGCCTGTTCTCCCTGGCTAGCCAGGTCTGCCTGTGTCGACCTTTTTCTATGGCCAGGTTGTGGTCACTGAGCCTGTACTTGGTCAGGATCTGTCTCTGCTTTGTATCTCTGACAGTGGAGAGATACTCTGTGAGGGTAAAGTTTCTTTTTAGGGCCCGATAACAATCCAGTTTATTTGGGGATTTTGGGGGTCAGTGCAGTGAGCTTCAAGGCCAGCAGACTTAGGGGACTCTTTTCAGGGCTGAGCTCTTGTGTTTGGAGGGCCTTATATTGGAGTGAGTCTGACACTTTTCCTTAGATGCATCCAAAATTGGAGTGCTCTTTTCTTAATATTTATAAGTGTCAGGTAGCGGCCTAATTCTGCCCTGCATGCGTGATTTGGTGTTTTTATTTGTACCTGTAGTATGTTTTTGTAGAGTTCAGCATGCAGGGTTTCGATTAGGTGTTTGTCCCATTTAGTGTAATCCTGTTGACTGAGTGGACCCCATACCTCACTACCATACAGCGCAGTGGGCTGGATGATGCTGTCAATTAATTTTAGTCATATTTTGACAGGTATATTAATTTTATAGAATCTTCTTTTGATGGCATAAAAAGCTCTTCTGGCTTTTCCCTTTAGTGCATTTCCTGCCAGGTTAAAGCTCCCTGACGCACTGATAGTCAGGCCCAGGTCAGTGTAGTTTCTGGTGTGTTCTAGGGTGGTGTTGTCTAGGGTGAAGTGGTATCTGTTTCCCTGAGATCTGGCCTTTTCTTGAAAAATCATTTATTAGTCTTTTTAAGGTTTACTGCCAAGACCCAGGACTGACAGTACTGCTCCAGAACAACCAGTTTCTGCTGCAGCCCCTGCTCTGTGGGCAACAGCAGGAACAGGTCATCTGCACAGAACAGAAAGTGCAGCACATTTCCCTGGGCAGAGCAGAAAGTGAGGCCAGGGTCTGCAGACTGCTCCAGCAACGTCGCTAACTCATTGATGTAAATATTGAACAGTGTTGGACTCAGACTGCAGCCCTGTCTCACCCCCCGCCCCTGAGTGAAGAATTCAGATGTCTTGTTGCCAGTTTTTACTGCACACTGCGTACATTGATTTTATTATATCATAGACTTTACCCCCTACACTACTTTGAAGAATTCTATAATATAAACGCTCATGCCAAATGGATTCAAATTATTTTTGTTTGTTTGGTCGACGTGTTTGTTTATTAGGGTGTGTAGGGTGTAAATATGGTCAGTTGTGCGATGGTGTGGTAGGAATCCAATCTGACTCTTACTCAGGACATTGTGTTCGGTAAGGAAGGCCAGTATCCGGGCGTTAATGAT
This sequence comes from Acipenser oxyrinchus oxyrinchus, assembly GCA_030684275.1. NCBI lineage: Eukaryota > Metazoa > Chordata > Actinopteri > Acipenseriformes > Acipenseridae > Acipenser > Acipenser oxyrinchus. Next base: position 16,390,088 of record CM060261.1, on the reverse strand, counting down.
ACTGCAGAACACCTTCCCCAGGTTACTGCTCACACAGATGCCTCAGTAGTTATTGGGGTCAAATTTGTCTCCACTCTTGTGAATTGGGGATATAAGCCCTTGATTCCAGATGTCAGGGAAGTAACCAGTACTTAGTACCATGTTGAATAATTGAAGCATTACCTCTTGTAACTCAGGGCTGCTGTGTTTGAGCATCTCAGTACTGATGCTGTCAGAGCCACAGGCTTTTCTGGGTTTAAGTGCCTGGAGCTTCTCAGTTAACTCTTGTAGGGTGATTGGAGCAACAGTTGTATTTTGGTTATCTTTAATTGATTGTTCTTGTAATTTCAGTTTTTCTCTGTGTCTGTGAGGGTTTTGTTTGTGTGTTTTTGTTTTTTCTGTTTGAGGGTGTGTTTGTAGTGTTTTTGGGTCTCCTGCAGTACCTCAGATGTAAATCTGAGTTTTGTGGTTGATGGTGTTTTTGATTAGATAAATGTCTTAGATTTGTTCGTATGGATTTACATTCATCATCAAACCATTTTTGTGTGAGTTTTTGTTTCTGGTTTATTTTCTTTTTTTTATTTTTAGATTTGCCATTATGGCTGCATTTTCAAATATGTTATTGATGTGTTTAACAAAAAAATGTGTTTAACAAAAAAATGTGTTTAACAAAAAAACAGAAGGGAGACCACATCAAAACAAGGGCAACAACTCAGGTAAGACAATTATTAAATGTACTTATCTTAATGCTTGTCTGAGAGTGATGGAGACGAATATAATATTAGTGGGTATACACTATATAGGAAAGACAGGCAGGACAGAAGAGGCGGAGGGGTAGCGCTATACATAAGAAATAGTCTTGAAGCCCAGGTGTTAAATCAGGACAAAGAAAACAATGCCGAATCAATATGGGTCAGAATAATGGACACAAATTCAAAGGGCATAATAATAGGAGCATGCTATAGACCGCTAAATTCAGCCGCTGAGCAAAATAATCTGTTATACAATGACATTCGAAATGCGTGTAGAAAAGGAGAAGCCATACTAATGGGGATTTCAACTTCCCCATATAAAATGGAAAACCCGATGGGGGCACGACGGACGAAATTGAAATGGTGGAAATGACAAATGACTGCTTCCTAACGCAATTTGTCAAGACACCGACTAGAGGGGAGGCATGCCTTGATTTAGTCTTTTCAAATAATGAAGACAGAATAACTAAAACAGAGGTCAGAGAGCCATTGGCAAACTCAGACGACAACATGGTCTCATTTGAAGTGATTTTTAAAACCCCAAAAGTAATGACTAAAGCCAAGGTTTACAATTTTAGAAAAGCAAACTATGAAGGTATGAAACAGAGACTAACAGAAGTAGATTGGAGTAAAATAGAGAAAACATCCACAGAAAAAGGATGGCTGTTTTTAAAAATGTAGTACTAGAGGCATAAAACAATTACATCCCAAAAGTAGACAAATCTAAATCTAAAACAAAATGGCCAAAATGGTTTAATAGATCAATTAAAAAAATATTCAGCGAAAAAGGCACTTTACAGAGCGTTTAAAGGGACCAAAACAAAGTACACAGAAAGAGTACTTGGAACTGCAAACACAAGTCAAAAGGAAGTTAGAAAGGCCAAGAGAGAGATAGAAATCAATATTACTAAGGGGGCTAAAACCAATTCCAAAATGTTTTTCCAATATTATAACAGCAAGAAAACATTCAAAGAGGAGGTTAAATGTCTAAGAGACACAAATGGCAAAATCATAGATGAAGAAAAAAAAATAGCAAATATATTAAATGATTACTTTTCACAGATTTTTACAAAGGAGGACACGGACAACATGCCCCCAATGTCGACCTGTTCCTATCCAATTTTAAATAACTTTAGCATAATAGAGGCGGAAGTGTTAAAGGGACTAGGAGCTCTTAAAATAAACAAATCCCCTGGGCTGGATGAGATCCTCCCAATAGTGCTCAAAGAAATGAAAGAAGTTATTTACAAACCGCTAACCAAGATCATGCAACAGTCTCTTGACACAGGGGTTGTACCGACAGACTGGAAAATTGCAAACGTAATCCCGATCCACGAAAAGGGAGACAAAACCGAACCAGGTAACTACAGACCAATAAGCCTGACTTCTATTATAAGTAAACTTATTGGAACTATAATAAGATCTAAAATGGAAAATTACCTATATGGTAACAATATCCTGGGAGACAGTCAGCATGGTTTTAGGAAAGGGAGATCGTGTCTAACTAACCTGCTTGACTTTTTTGAGGATGCAACATTGACAATGGGCAATTGCAAAACATACGCCATGGTTTATTCAGATTTCCAGAAAGCTTTTGACAAAGTCCCTCATAAAAGATTAATTCTCAAACTGAACGCAGTAGGGATTCAAGGAAATGCATGCACATGGATTAGGGAGTGGTTAACATGTAGAAAACAGAAAGTACTGATTAGAGGAGAAACCTCAAAATGGAGCGAGGTAACCAGTGGTGTACAACAGGGATCAGTATTAGGTCCTCTGCTATTCCTAATCTACATTAATGATTTAGATTCTGGTATAGTAAGCAAACTTGTTAAATTTGCAGACGACACAAAAATAGGAGGAGTGGCAAACACTGTTGCAGCAGCAAAGGTCATTCAAAATGATCTAGACAGCATTCAGAACTGGGCAGACACATGGCAAATGAAATTTAATAGAGAAAAGTGTAAAGTATTGCACGCAGGCAATAAAAATGTGCATTATAAATATCATGTGGCAAATACTGAAATTGAAGAAGGGAACTATGAAAAAGACCTAAGAGTTTATGTTGACTCAGAAATGTCTTCATCTAGACAATGTGGGGAAGCTATAAAAAAGGCCAACAAGATGCTCGGATATATTGTGAGAAGTGTTGAATTTAAATCAAGGGAAGTAATGTTAAAACTTTACAATGCATTAGTAAGACCTCACCTACAATATTGTGTTCAGTTCTGGTCACCTTGTTACAAAAAGGATATTGCTGCTCTAGAAAGAGTGCAAAGAAGAGCAACCAGAATTATCCCGGGTTTAAAAGGCATGTCGTATGCAGACAGGCTAAAAGAATTGAATCTATTCAATCTTGAACAAAGAAGACTACGCGGCGATCTGATTCAAACATTTAGAATCCTAAAAGGTATAGACAATGTCGACCAAGGGGACATTTTTGACCTGAAAAAAGAAACAAGTACCAGGGGTCACAAATGGAGATTAGATAAAGGGGCATTCAGAACAGAAAATAGGAGACACTTTTTTACACAGAGAATTGTGAGGGTCTGGAACCAACTTCCCAGTAACGTTGTTGAAGCTGACACCCTGGGATCCTTCAAGAAGCTGCTTGATGAGATTCTGGGATCAATAGGCTACTAACAACCAAACGAGCTAGATGGGCTGAATTGCCTCCTCTCATTTGTAAACTTTCTTATGTTCTTAACTGCCAGATTTCGTTCTATCACATTTGGTTGGTACTGTGTGTTGAGGACAGTGTTCGTGAGTTCAGTCATTTCCATTGAACTGATTTCTTTGTTAAATTCCTCTGTGCTGTTTGGAGCCCATCTGTATGTTTGATTCAGATTGTACAGCTTACTGGGCTGTGTCTGTGTGTTGCTGGGCTGATCTCTTCTTTTCAGGAACATGGTGATTTGATTGGGGCCCGACAGTGGGGTTTGTTGCCTGACAGAGAATGCATTAAGAGAGGAGGGGTCCATGTCAGTGATAACATAGTCGACTACACTTGTCCCAAGAGCTGAGCAGTAGGTGAATCTCCCTAAAGAGTCTCCTCTGTTCCTGCCATTAACGATGTACAGACCCAGGGCTGGACAGAGATACACTAACTCTCTCCCATTCTTGTTTTCAGCATGGTCAGGGTTGTTTCTCTGGATTGTGGTGGGTGTGAGGTACAGAGGGGTCTGTCCAAATACATGACTGTTTCCCTGAGTGTTTAAACAGTAAGGCTCTGAGCCTGTCCTGGCATTGAAATCCCCACAGAGCAGCACATTCCCCAGGGCCTGATAATGGCTGAGCTCTGTCTGGAGGGTGTTAAAATACTCATTGTTATAATAGGGGGATTCAGAAGGGGGGGTGTATGCTGCACACAGGTATATATCATTTTCACACTGGGTTATTCCCTTGTTAATTTTGAGCCATGTGTGTGTTAGACCATTTACTGGGCTGATGTAGTTAGCCCACTCCCCTGTGTACCACACTATAATCCCTCCTTGGCGCTGGTCAGCTGGGTCCTTAGGCTCTCGTTCTTCTGCTGCAGGTCCTTCCTCTCGCTCGCCAGCTCGTTGATGGCCACCCCCCTGCCAACATACATGCTTTAAGAAATTCTGGGAGGTAACTGTGGAACATCTTTTTACAGAAAAGCTTTGGCTAGCACATTTTAGAACGACCAAGCCAATGTTTGAACGCCTCTGTAACATAATCGGCCCGGTTGCTTCTCCAAAATGCCAAGTCATCATCCTGCAATACCTACTCACAAAAGAATTGCAATAGCTATAGTATATGGTGCATTGGATGGGACACACATCCCTATTTTACCTGCTATCTATGGCTACAGAGATTACATGAACCACAAAGGCTGGCCGTCAGGCATTCTGCAAGCCCTGGTCGATGACAGGTACTTGTTCCGTGATATCTGTGTTGGCACTCCTGGCAGTGCACACGATGTTGCTGTATTTACCACCTCGGATTTATTCACACATCAAGAGCGACACCCACAGGCTTCCACTGATATTGATGGAGTCCAGGTACTGCTGATTGTTGGGGATCCAGCCTACCCACTCCTCCTGTGGGTAATGAAAGGAGCACACATTTGGCCGACTCAAAGGAAGGTGACACACCCTCGCTAAGTGGTCAGATATACATTATTCATTCATGCCCACAGTTGTGACGGCCTGCTGTGTACCCCACAACAAGGTTCTCTCAGATGTGGCAATGCCAGACACAACGTGATGCACGCAATGAAGAGCAGCCCCTGGATCGACTTTACGACTGTCCACAGAATGCTGAAGCCCTGGCAACTCTGCGCGCTTTGTTTAAATTAGTGTGGAACAAGCTCACAGCAGCCTAGTTGTTTTTTTAGATTTTAGTGCAAGAAGGTCAGAGGAGCTTTTTTTAATGGATAACTTTTTGTATCATTGCTTTAATTCAAATGGTAGGTGATGATGATTAAGCACACGGTTGTATTTCTGTTCCTGTGATGTTTAGGAGTTACCGGTACTTTTTCAAGAGTTTAAGGATTTCATATGTATGTGTGTATGGTGTACCGACCCGACAGAGTGTGACTGTGGGTGGAGGGGCACCTGGGCTTCCAGTCTGTGCAGAACCAAAGAAAAACTCCTATGTCTTCGCTTTTCACTTTTATCCCAAGTTCCCCACCCTGCTGCCATTCTTTTTTTTCTAAATAAAATTTGGGCATTAAGCTGTTTCATTGAAATAGCTGTCTTTCTCCATCCTTGGTACACATCAACTGCGCCTCAAAAGAGGCTGAATCAAAACATGTTAGCTTAACCCTTATGAGGAATGCAATAATAAAGCCACAGAACCTCGCCAATCTCGGTCTAAAGGTAAGAAAATGGATTTGAAATCTTCACTTAGCATTTCTGGTATAACAATGGCTTAAACTCCACAATATTAAGTTACAAAACTAAACATGAAATACAACCTAAACAATATCAATCACTTCTCTTGTGTGTGATTTCAGCTAATCCGCCGCAGTGAACAACAGCAGCGCAGTAAACAACAGTGCAGGATGTGTTGAGATATCCACAACTTAAAATCTGTTTTAATAATCTGCATACAATACAAAAAATATATAACAAAACATAACAAAACAAGCAAGCTGTAATTCAAGACCTCACCTAGAATATTGTGTTCAGTTCTGGTCACTTCGTTACAAAAAGGATATTGTTGCTCTAGAAAGAGTGCAAAGAAGAGCAACCAGAATTATCCTGGGTTTAAAAGGCATGTCATATGCAGACAGGCTAAAAGAATTGAATCTGTTCAGTCTTGAACAAAGAAGACTACGCGGCGATCTGATTCAAACATTCAAAATCCTAAAAGGTATAGACAATGTCGACCCAGGAGACTTTTCCGACCTGAAAAAAGAAACAAGGACCAGGGGTCACAAATGGAGATTAGATAAAGGGGATTTCAGAACAGAAAATAGGAGGCACTTTTTTACACAGAGAATTGTGTGGGTCTGGAACCAACTCCCCAGTAATGTTGTTGAAGCTGACACCCCGGGATCCTTCAAGAAGCTGCTTGATGAGATTCTGGGATCAATAAGCTACTAATAACTAAACGAGCAAGATGGGCCGAATGGCCTCCTCTCGTTTGTAAACTTTATGTTCTTATATTCTTATGAATCCCAATACTGCGGGTCTCTTTTTTCCTGTTCTTTCTAGTTGGCAAAAGTTCTTCATACATGGTTTTCAGGTCATGAAACGTGTCCTTGTTTGGAATGCTTTTTCCTGGAAGTCTCCAGTGAGCTCTTGGATGCTTGATCCTTGGATGAATTCTCCAGTGGGGGCTGGTTGCTGGTAGGTAACTGCTCCAGCAAAGATAACTCTGATCCGTCACCATCGCCTGCAAATTTCATTGCATCCTTATACATGCTCTGCTGTGTACTGGGACCATCAAGCAACAGTTCTGTATGGGATTCTATATACAGGAAAATAATAAACAAAAAGTATATCATTGTGGCAAAGTGCCCCCCCCTGTGTATTATATGTTACGTGTTGTGTGTAAATGTTGGGGTATAGTCATCGGTACACGGGATATAAACGGGTCTGTGTTTCACGTGTGATTTAAAAATGTAGATTTGTATTTAGGCACGAGGAGGGCACAAATCACTTCACGTGCTGGTTAAAGTAATAATATGTGAGCACGGGGAATTGCACTTTAATTAATTCACGTGCAGTTGTACCGAGATTCCAATTGAATGATTGACTAGCAATCGAGTCTCGGTACAACTGCATAAAAGCTGTATGTTTTCACTCACTCGGGGTTTGGGTGTTCGTGAGTGGAGAACGGGTGAGAGAGAGAGAGAGAGAGAGAGAGGAGAAAGAAAGAAATATTTATAACAATTGCTATCGCGTGCTGGTAGTACCAGCACGATACTTGTTTTATTTATTTACTCACCGTGTTTGTGTGTCTGTCCGTCCACCGTTTGTTACTGTTTAGTCCGTTTTGTTTATATATTTATTTTGGCGAAAGTGCCGTGTCCTGTTTCTGTTTTGTGTACAAACCTTTTATTTTCTGTTTGATTATTAAACGCTGAGCGCCATCACGCGCTCAGCTTCACCAAAACCCCAAGTCTCTGTCTGCTCTGTGTGTTTCTCGTTCTGGTCTGAGTTCCTCCCTGCAGCCAGCCTGTCACACGTGGTGTCAGAACCGGGAAAACAGCGCCTCCAGGACTCAGGCCAGAGCGGGAACCGCAGTTTTTTTTGTTTGTTTGTTTTGTTTTTTTTTTGAAAAATAAAAGGGGAATAATGGAAGGCTGGAACTGGAGAGATGGCTGCCAGGATCTGGAGGTCCTCCTCGGTGGTCTAGAGGACCAAGGCTGGTGCCTTGCCTGTGGGGAGTTCGGGCACCCAGTGGTGCACTGCCCCTACCAAGAGGGAGAGGAGGAACTGGCCCAGGAGAGGAAGGTGAGGAGGAGGCAGAGAAGGGGAAAGGGGAAGAGGAAGGCGGAGTGTCCACCGCCCAAGTCTCCACCAGCAGAGGAAGAATGCCTGCTGGTTTTGCCTCCACAGCCTGAGTGGGAGGAGCTCGAACGTCCTATGACTGAGTGGGAGGAGCTCGAACGTCCTACGCCTGAGTGGGAGGAGCTTGAACGTCCTACGCCTGAGTGGGAGGAGCCCGAACGTCCTACGCCTGAGTGGGAGGAGCCCGAACGTCCTACGCCTGAGTGGGAGGAGCCCGAACGTCCTACGCCTGAGTGGGAGGAGCCCGAACGTCCTACGCCTGAGTGGGAGGAGCCGAACGTCCCACAGCCTGAATGGGAGGAGTCGGTGCGTCCACAGCCCAAGAGGGAGGAGTCGGTGCGTCCACAGCCCAAGAGGGAGGAGTCGGTGCGCCCACGGCCCAAAAGGGGAAGGTAGAGCGTCCACCGCCCCAGTCTCCACTAGCAGAGGGTGAATTCCTGCTGGTTCCACCTCCATTGCCATGGGAGGACTGCTTGCAGCTCCCACCTCCACCAGCAGAGGGTGAATTCCTGCTGGTCCCGCCTCCGCCACTTCCACCGCCAGGAGCAGAGCAGCAGGAGCTGCCTCTGCCTCCTCCACCAGCAGAGGGTGAATGCCTGCTGGGTCCCTGTCCCCAGCAGAGGGTGAATGCCTGCTGGGTCCCTGTCCCCCAGCAGAGGGTGAATGCCTGCTGGGTCCCTGTCCCCAGCAGAGGGTGAATGCCTGCTGGGTCCCTGTCCACCAGCAGAGGGTGAATGCCTGCTGGTCTCCCTTCCCAGGCGGAGCCGCACCAGTCCCCTGCAAGAGGGGAGGGCCGCACCAGTCCCCTGAAACAAGGGTAGACTACACGCTGCTCCCACCTCCGCCGCCAGGAGACTACACGCCGCTCCCACCTCCACTGGCAGGAGCAGAGCAGCAGGAGCTGCCTCTGCCTCCGCCACCTCCACCGGCAGGAGCAGAGCAGCAGGAGCTGCCTCTGCCTCCGCCACCTTCACTGGCAGGAGCAGAGCAGCAGGAGCTGCCTCTGCCTCCGCCACCTTCACTGGCAGGAGCAGAGCAGCAGGAGCTGCCTCTGCCTCCGCCACCTTCACTGGCAGGAGCAGAGCAGCAGGAGCTGCCTCTGCCTCCGCCACCTCCATCGGCAGGAGCAGAGCAGCAGGAGCTGCCTCTGCCTCCGCCAACCCCACCAGCAGAGGAGGAATGTCTGCTGGTATCACTTCCCCACCAGCAGAGGATGAATGCCTGCTGGTATCACTTCCCCACCGTCACGAGGAGAGGAGCAGGAGCTGCCTCTCCCGTCACCAGAAGGACCAGGACTAGATGCTGGCGGTCCTCAGCAGCCCTTGCATAGGCTGCTGAGGAAAGCATGGGGAAGAACCGCCCGGCCGCAGTGGCTGAGAAGAGGGCCAAAACCCGCACCCCAGCTTGTCCTGACTGCCTGCCTCGCTGCGCCAAGGATGCCTGCCTCGCCGCCCAAGGATGCCTGCCTCGCCGCCCAAGGATGCCTGCCTCGCCGCCCAAGGATGCTTGCCTCGCCGCCCAAGGATGCTTGCCTCGCATCGCCTGGGGTTGCCAGCCGCCCGCATCGCCTGGGGTTGCCAGCCGCTCCGCACGCCTGGGGTTGCCAGCCGCCCGCATCGCCTGGGGTTGCCAGCCGCTCCGCGACGCCTGGGGCTGCCTGTCGCCCGCATTGCCTGGGGCTGCCTTTTGCTCCACACAGGGTGCAGGGTGCGAGGGAGAAGTGGAGCTCCCGCTGCCGCCTCTATGGCCAGGGGCTCCCCTCCCGAGTTCGCCTCCCGAGGGTCCGCTGCTGCTGCCGCCGCCTCCCGAGGGTCCGCTGCTGCTGCCGTCGCCTCCCGAGGGTCCGCTGCTGCTGCCGCCGCCTCCCGAGGGTCCGCTGCTGCTGCCGCCGCCTCCCGAGGGTCCGCTGCTGCTGCCGCCGCCTCCCGAGGGTCCGCTGCTGCTGCCGCCACCTGGGGTCGCCAGGGATCCTGCCGCCTGGGGTCGCCGGGGCCTCTGCTTTGCCTCGGGTCGCTACACTGTGGCCGGAGCTCCATGAAGGGGAGCTGCCGGCCATGAAGAAAGGGGAGGTCAGGAGACCAGCTCCCCAGCCGCATTTCCGTGGAAGGAACACGGTGGCCGGAGCCCCACGGAGGGGAGCTGGCGGCCACAAAGAAGGGGAGGTCAGGAGACCAGCTCCCCTGCAGCAGTTTCGCTGCCGGAGGTGGGTGGCCGGAGCCCCACGGAGGGAACTGCCGCCATGAAGAAGGGGGAGGTCAGGAGACCAGCTTCCCCGCAGCAGTTTCGCTGCCGGAGATTGTGTGGTCGGAGCCCCACGGAGGGGAACTGCCGGCCATGAAGAAGGGGGAGGTCAGGAGACCAGCTCCCCAGCTGCACTTTCGGCAGGAGATAGTGTGGCTGAAGCCCCGGAAGAGGGAGCTGCCAGCCACGAAGAATTGGGGTGCCGGACATTCCACCATGGCCACCCCAGAAACAACTTGCTTCCCCTCTTTGGGACTTTGGGACTGAGGGGAGGTGGCCATTGAGGCCATGTGTGCTTTGCACAAGGGGGTATATGTGGCAAAGTGCCCCCTGTGTGTATTATATGTTACGTGTTGTGTGTAAATGTTGGGGTATAGTCATTGGTACACGGATATAAACGGGTCTGTGTTTCACATGTGATTTAAAATGTAGATTTGTATTTAGGCACGAGGAGGGCACAAATCACTTCACGTGCTGGTTAAAGTAATAATATGTGAGCACGGGAATTGCACTTTAATTAATTCACGTGCAGTTGTACCGAGATTCCAATTGAATGATTGACTAGCAATCGAGTCTCGGTACAACTGCATAAAAGCTGTATGTTTTCACTCACTCGGGGTTGGGTGTTCGTGAGTGGAGAGAGAGAGAGAGAGAGAGAGAGAGAGAGAGAGAGAGAGAGAGAGAGAGAGAGAGATATTTATAACAATTGCTATCGCGTGCTGGTAGTACCAGCACGATACTTGTTTTATTTATTTACTCACCGTGTTTGTGTGTCTGTCCGTCCACCGTTTGTTACTGTTTAGTCCGTTTTGTTTATATATTTATTTTGGCGAAAGTGCCGTGTCCTGTTTCTGTTTTGTGTACAAACCTTTTATTTTCTGTTTGATTATTAAACGCTGAGCGCCATCACGCGCTCAGCTTCACCAAAACCCCAAGTCTCTGTCTGCTCTGTGTGTTTCTCGTTCTGGTCTGAGTTCCTCCCTGCAGCCAGCCTGTCACAATCATACACAGAAATGTGACCATAGCTGAAAACAAATTGCTAGATACCAAGCATTTTTAACATCAAATTCATATTCATTAGCTTATTAATTATTTAAATTATTGTTTTACTTACCATTGTCATGTTCCTCATCATGAACACATCCACAGCATTGTCACCTCTGCTAGGCTGACCTGTGTGGAATCAGAAGAAATCTAGTGATTATATTATTTTTATAATACGGTTTATAGTATAAACCTGGGGGCAGCAGATAAAGTCTGCCATACGGTTTCATTTCAAATCTAAATTACTCGGATCTCTCTATCGTCACATAACTCTTTATGTTATGAATACGGAATACTTCCAGAGTGCTGACCATGTAAATGCCGACTAAAAAAAAAAAGTATGCGTTAGATCATGTAATTCGTTTGGAAAGTACTTCCATTGCATTTGTGCGCATAATTTATCGCACAGGATCAATTTTATCGAACTTTTTTTTTTTTTTTTTTTTTGCGCGCATGAATGAACCGAATTCCGACCACACACCAACCGGTAAATGCAAAATAGAAAAAAAACACACACACACACACACACACACACACACACACACACAGAGAGAACAAGGTGAACGTGTAAAGTAACACACCAAAACAAACCCCAATACAATGCTTTAAACCATAATAAAATAACGAGAACACAAACTCAGTTTAAATTGGCAATTTATCCCGACTGATAACAGTCGGAGGAACAAAGTTCCAACAACCAGAGTAAAGCAATCTTTGATAGCTCTGATAAAAGGTATTCAACGAGAATCTGTCTAATCGTAAGTTCGTGAACTAGGCACCATGAAAACGTGCACTAGTAAAAGAAATTTAAAAAACACTAAATAAATAAAACACTATCAAACGAAACAGGATACAATAAATACCATTCAACAATAAAATACAAACAACGGTAAGAGAAACAGTGGCTGGCACTCCAAAATTCTGCAAACACAAGGATTACAAAATAATACCAGCCACAGTTCATCAAGAATCAATCTATATCTATCTATCTATCTATATCTATATCTATATCTATATATATATATATATATATATATATATATATATATATATATATATATATACAAACAATACCTCCAGACGGTGCACACAAACAGACACGCCCGTCCTAAACAAACAGGAGGCAAGATTAAAAAGCACGTTAAACAAACCATTACAAAAAATACATGAAATTTCACTGGTTGAAGCGGCGCAGTCAATTTACCAAGCCGCAGATCGCACTCCGATCAGAAAACACAGCGGAGGAGAGGATTACAGAAACAAAACAGCCTTTCCTGATTACAGCCAGACCTGGCGTTTTATAGGTAAAAGCAATCCGGTGATAATTAATCACTAATCTAATTAGTTAAGGCTAAGCCACCTCCCCATGTCGTAATGTCCCACCTGCTACAAACTCTTACTGTGTTATTATATACTGTGATTTTAACGGCATCAGAGTACATCCCAGTTTTCAATCTGCAAATCTGGTAACCTTAATTACATGAACAGTGCAAGAAACTAAAGCTCTGGTATAAATTTGGTCAGACACCAAAATCCAAGCCAAACAACTAGAAAACTCAAATGAATGCTTGATTCCAGAGCAGGAGCCCCGTGCTTGGTTCCAGAGCAGGAGCCCCCTGGCTTGGTTCCAGAGCAGGAGCCCCCTGGCTTGGTTCCAGAGCAGGAGCCCCGGGCTTGGTTCCAGAGCAGGAGCCCCTGGCTTGGTTCCAGAGCAGGAGCCCCCTGGCTTGGTTCCAGAGCAGGAGCCCCTGGCTTGGTTCCAGAGCAGGAGCCCCTGGCTTGGTTCCAGAGCAGGAGCCCCTGGCTTGGTTCCAGAGCAGGAGCCCCCTGGCTTGGTTCCAGAGCAGGAGCCCCCTGGCTTGGTTCCAGAGCAGGAGCCCCCTGGCTTGGTTCCAGAGCAGGAGCCCCTGTTCCCCGCAATGCTGGTCACCCCATGAAGGACCTGAGGGACACAAAATGGAGAGCTCACCTTAGTGCTCCTGATGATGAATCACCTGTCTGGAGATTTTATATTAACTTTTCCTGCCCAAGCGCTCTGGAGACCTGCAGTGGAGAGTGCTGCATGAAATTATAGCTACAAACCGGTGCTTGAGCCGTGAGGAGCCAGGGGTCAGTGATCAGTGCCCCTTCTGCCTTCTGGATCCCTTGGGAATTGTTTTTATGAAACAGTTCTTTGTTTTTAACATTAAATATAGTTTTAAAAAAACAAACTTTGTAATGGGCCAGGTGAAATTGGCCATTATAAAATCCCAAAAGAACAAGATGTTAACCACTGGTCTTAGTAACACTGTGAGTGGTTTAGAATCCTGGTGGTCTCCAGGATTAAGATTGATTTTTATTATTATCAAATGGTGCAGGACAGTTTTAAAGACCGTTGGTGCATTGTAGACTGGGTGTGTGATGTGAGCGAGGAGGGGGAGCTCGATGTTCTCCTATAAAAGTAAAAAAAAGGCTTTGAAATGGTTACTCTGTGGCTGTATGTTTTTTTTGGATACAATAAAGGGATTTTAAAAATCTAAACTCTCTCTCTCTCCTCTTCCTATCATCTGGGAGTTGATGTAGGGGCGATGACGTCATGCTGCAGTCTGGTCGGTTCTAGAGAGAGAGAGAGAGCGAGAGAGAGAGAGAGAGAGAGAGAGGGGCGGCGGTTGGTGCTGATGCGAGCGTGTGTGTGTAGAGAGAGAGAGAGAGAGAGAGAGAGAGAGAGAGAGAGAGAGAGAGAGAGAGAGAGAAGCGACGCAAGGCAAGCTTGGTTTTGCGTTTAATAGGGGGAGGGGGAAGAAACAGAAAAATACATTTCTGAGCTTAAATCAAGCAAAAGGAATCGGATTAATACAGAGACTGGAATCTGTCAATATTTAACGCAGCAAAAATAGATAACCGGTGAGAAATTAGACGACAGATATGACAGATGCGCGCTGTATAGTGGTTTGTTGTCGGGTATTTGATTAGCGGGGTTTTAATGTCAGAAAAACAAGGTCAGCCGCAGCATTCAATATTAAAACCCGCACTCAGACAGACGGACAGAAATCTATCCATGGGAACAACGAGGGGGTGCATATTTAGATTCTAGAAAATAGATGTATTGGTTTAAATATTGAAGAAAACTGTTATTATGTATTTATTAGTCTAATATTAATTGTATCATTACACTTATTATTAGTATTGATTGTGATGCAGACAGACTGAGAGCTGGAGCTACATTTCTGCGATCTTTTTTTCCAGTAGGTTCTTGACCAAATAAAATCAACGTTGGAAGACGTAAGGAATCTTTTGACACAGGTACGTATAACGGTATATTTACTGTGTGTGTGTGTGTGTGTGTGTGTGTGTGTGTGTGTGTGTGTGTGTGTGTGTGTGTGTGTGTGTGGGTGTGTGTCAGTGTGTGTGTGTGTGTCAGTGTGTGTGTGTGTGTCTGTGTGCGGGTGTGTGAGTGTGTGTGTGTGCGTGTGTGTGTGTGTGTGTGTCAGTGATGTGCGTGTGTGTGTGCGTGTGTGTGTGTGTGTGTGTCAGTGTGTGTGTGTGTCAGTGTGTGTGTGTGTGTCTGTGTGCGGGTGTGTGAGTGTGTGTGTGTGTGTGTGTGTGTGTGTCAGTGATGTGCGTGTGTGTGTGCGTGTGTGTGTGTGTGTGGTCATTCTGATATAACCTTCTAGAACCTTGAAGCAGCCCGAGCTTGCACAACGCCCACAAGATAGACCTCCTCTTCCCAGGAAACGGGTGTACAGGTAATGCATACAGGGAGAGCGAGTGCGTGCGTGTGTTCTGTTTTGGGATATGTTGTGTTCAATTCAACACACTTGTTTTCACACATAGTACTGGCACTGCAAGACCTAAGGTGTTTCACACGTAGTATCCAGCAATGCGACCCCCCTCGTTTCATTCTCTTATTGTTGTGTTTGCATAAAGAAGGCATGCTCGTCAGGTTACATCAGTGCAGTACACTCCTTTAATTTAGAAACACATAATAGCAAATATTTTATTTAAATAGACTGGTGCATTTAATAGCAGTGTTTAGTGCAATTATTATTATTATTATTATTATTATTATTATTATTATTATTATTATTAGTAGTAGTAGTAGTAGTAGTAGTAGTAGTAGTCGTAGTAGTAGTAGTAGTCGTAGAAGTAGTATCATTATCATCATCATTAATCTATGCTTTCTGTTTGTATCTGTGTATTAAGAGGAGCTCTGTCCCGTGCTGTGTCTGAATGGAGGCGGTGGAGGTCTGCAGGATGAAGAGACTGATAGCGGTGCTCCTGCTGCCATTATTGATTAGCAGCGCGCTGGCCAATAAAGGTAAGAATGAATTACATCGCACTGCCATGCTGAAATACACGGAAAATCACAGGCTATACCATGGCTCAGGTCACAGGCTATACCACGGCTCAGATCACAGGCTATACCACGGCTCAGATCACAGGCTATACCACGGCTCAGATCACAGGCTATACCACGGCTCAGATCACAGGCTATTCCACGGCTCACATCACAGGCTATACCACCGCTCAGACCACAGGCGCTATCACGGCTCAGATCACAGGCTATACCACGGCTCAGATCACAGGCTATATCACGGCTCAGATCACAGGCTATTCCACGGCTCAGATCACAGGCTATACCACGGCTCAGATCACAGGCGCTATCACGGCTCAGATCACAGGCTATACCACGGCTCAGATCACAGGCTATTCCACGGCTCAGATCACAGGCTATACCACGGCTCAGATCACAGGCGCTATCACGGCTCAGATCACAGGCTATTCCATGGCTCAGATCACAGGCTATACCACGGCTCAGATCACAGGCGCTATCACAGCTCAGATCACAGGCTATACCACGGCTCAGATCACAGGCGCTATCACGGCTCAGATCACAGGCTATTCCACGGCTCAGATCACAGGCTATACCACGGCTCAAATCACAGGCGCTATCACGGCTCAGATCACAGGCTATACCACGGCTCAGGTCACAGGCTATTCCACGGCTCAGATCACAGGCTATACCACGGCTCAGATCACAGGCTATACCACGGCTCAGATCACAGGCTATACCACGGCTCAGATCACAGGCTATACCACGGCTCAGATCACAGGCTATACCACGGCTCAGGTCACAGGCTATACCACGGCTCAGATCACAGGCTATACCACGGCTCAGGTCACAGGCTATACCACGGCTCAGATCACAGG
>CM060261.1:16356396-16361396 GCA_030684275.1 Acipenser oxyrinchus oxyrinchus | reverse complement strand
CTGCAGCAATTCCTCAACCGCTGGTTCAAAGGAATTGTCAGGGGAGGTAGGGGCTGCTTCTGAAGGAAGGAGCCACCTTCCCATGAGGCCGCGACATAATCACATCATGATCCTCCTCAGCAATGCTTACTTCCGGTTCTGTAACATCCGGGGCAACCACCGGAGCAGGCAGGGTCAGCTCTGGGGCCGGCGTTATCGGCTGAGCTGGGGCCAGAACAAGGGCATGAGCCTGCTGCCAAGCCAGGGGCTCCCAATGCCACGTACGACTCAGCCATGCTAGGATGTGTAATCGTGGATTTTAGCCATGCTTGATGCCTGCACAGCCCCAAGGGCGTTGTTTAAACACCGGAGGGTGTAGACCTGTGTATTGAAGCACACAGGCACCAAGGGTGCAGAAGCACCAAGGACACTGAGTGAGGTAGAATACAGTACTGGTGCACCGAAGCATCGGGGCACCGAGTGCAGGTGTTATTGACATGCTGTGGTGCTAAACACCAAGGCATGGAGCATTTGAACACCGAGGGCGCCGAAGCACTGAGAGACGCCCAGCCTTAACCGCGTGAAGTCAACACACCCGGGAGTGCATAGCATATATCAGGGTGGATACACAGGCTCGAGTGGCTGTGGTAGGCAATCAGGAGAGCAGTACAGGGGAGCACATGGTGCTGCACCACAGTGCAGAGCGGCGATAACCCGGTCATGGACCGCCTGCAGTCACACAACGTGGCAGCGCATAGCGCATAGGGTGGAGCACAGGCTCAAGCACAGTTGTGAGGGTAAAACCAGCGCTGAAACAAGCCGATAGAAGCCACTCAACTGCGGGGCGTAGCAGAACTGGGTCCTGGTGGAAGAATCACGCTTACTATTTTTTGTTATTTATTTATTTATAACTGCAAGGCAGTAAAGAAACAAATACACACAGACTCCACAGCAAGCTGTGTGGGTAAAAATAGCAGTCTCCATGGCAACTGATTTTGTTTTGTTTTTACCAGCCCACCGAGTAGACGCTCTGAAACAATCCGGCGTATGCAACTCCACAGCGGGGCACGGTGGAGGAGGATCATGCGTCTTTTCCTCTTTTTTTTTTTTTTAAAACTGCAATAGCAGAGGAAAACACAAAACAGCGTGCGCTGTAAGGTTAGAAAGCAGACTGCAATCGCAAAGCGATGTAGGCTGTTGAGTAAACACGGCGCAGTTGTGCAGCGTTTAAGCTGAGTTCACAGAAGCAGGGTTTCTGATTCCAGGGAAGTTGCAAGCCGGCTTCCAGCAATGAAATTGCAGAGGAACCCCAGAAAAATCGAGAGAGTGCTACTGTGGCTCTCAAAAGTATTCACCCCCCTTGGACTTTTCCACATTTTATTGTGTTACAACATGGAATCAAAATGGATTTAATTAGGAGTTTTTGCCACTGATCAACACAAAAAAAGTCCATAATGTCAAAGTGAAAAATAAAATCTACAAATTGGTCTAAATTAATTACAAATACAAAACAGAAAATAATTGATTGCGTAAGTATTCACCCCCTTTGCTATGACACACCTAAATAAGCTCTGGTACAACCAATTGTCTTTAGAAATCACATAATTAGTTGAATGGAGTCCACCTGTGTGCAATTAAGGTGTTTCACATGATTTCAGGTTAAATACACCTGTCTCTGGGAGGTCCCACAGTTCGTTAGTACATTTCCTAACAGAAACTACATCATGAAGACGAAGGAACATTCAAAGCAAATCCGGAATAAGGTTCTTCAAAAGCACCAATCAAGCACCATTGAATATCCCCCGGAGCACAGTAAAGTCCATTATTAAGAAATGGAGAGAATATGGCACAACTGTGAATCTGTCTAGAACAGGCCGTCCTCAAAAACTGAGTATCCGGGCGAGAAGGACTGTGTCTCTGTCTGTGTGTGTGTGTCTGTCTGTCTCTCTGTCTCTGTGTCTCTGTGTGTGTCCCTGACAGTCTTGTCTGCTCTAATCTTCTCTCTCCTCAGCCAATAAGCACAAGCCATGGATTGAGACGGAGTACCAGGGGATCGTAATGGAGAATGACAACACTGTGCTGCTGAACCCGCCTCTGTTCGCCCTGGACAAGGACGCACCCCTGCACTATGCAGGTAAGAGCCCCACCCCCTCCCTCACCCTGCACTATGCAGGTAAGAGCCCCCCTCCCTCACCCTGCATTACACAGGTAAGAGCCCCGCCCCTCCCTCACCCCTGCACTACACAGCTAAGAGCCCGCCCCTCCCTCACCCTGCACTACACAGGTAAGAGCCCCACCCCTCCCTCACCCTGCACTATGCAGGTAAGAGCCCCGCCCCTCCCTCACCCTGCACTACACAGGTAAGAGCCCGCCCCTCCCTCACCCTGCACTACACAGGTAAGAGCCCCACCCCTCCCTCACCCTGCTCTATGCAGGTAAGAGCCCCACCCCTCCCTCACCCTGCACTACACAGGTAAGAGCCCCACCCCTCCCTCACCCTGCACTACACAGGTAAGAGCCCCACCCCTCCCTCACCCTGCACTACACAGGTAAGAGCCCCGCCCTCCCTCACCCTGCTCTATGCAGGTAAGAGCCCCACCCCTCCCTCACCCTGCACTACACAGGTAAGAGCTCCACCCCTCCCTCACCCTGCACTACACAGGTAAGAGCCCCGCCCCTCCCTCACCCTGCTCTATGCAGGTAAGAGCCCCACCCCTCCCTCACCCTGCACTACACAGGTAAGAGCCTCGCCCCTCCGTCACCCTGCTCTATGCAGGTAAGAGCCCCGCCCCCTCCCTCACCCTGCACTACACAGGTAAGAGCCCTGCCCCCTCCCTCACCCTGCACTACACAGGTAAGAGCCCCTCCTCCTCCCTCACCCTGCACTACACAGGTAAGAGCCCCGCCCCCTCCCTCACCCTGCACTACACAGGTAAGAGCCCCAAAATATCACAGTGACAAGCAAAGAGCAAGCTGTGTTGGGCTAATGTGCCACATTGTGCTTCACACCCAAGCTTTAATGCGGCGGAGGGCAGAAAAAGATTGCTCTGACCCTGCAGCTGAGACTGGTGAACACAGAGCTTTCTGAACTTTTCAACTTCTTTAAAAAGTCCTCTTGTTCCAAAAGATACTGCAATCTCTGGCACAGTTTTGAACGACTTTTCTTTGTCTGGATCCCCCAGCATCGTTAACTGCATATAAAGCCTGGGCTTACCCAGTTGTTGAGGAAGGGGAAGTTGAGAGGCTGGCTCAATAGGTTTGTCTCCCTGTGGCTGCAGTCTTCATCCATCTTGCTGTAGTTCAGCAAACTCCTGCTTCCACAGCACTGCATGCGTTCCAGAGACCACTTCTTCTGCCTCTGTGGTTTGTCTGCTGTTTTGCTGACCCTCATTTTTGGCTGTGGAATCTTTAGATTGTGCTTGGCAGCACAGTAATTCATTGTATTACTCATCCTGTCTCACTACATGTATTTGTTCTGCTATTCATTTGACAGATTCTGGCTCCCCTTTCGCAAGGTCCACATATACTGTAGCTTCACAGACACACCGGGTCTGTTCTGCCACTTCTTTAGTGCGTTTATAAAGCCATCCGTCTTTGCTGTTGTCTCTCTCTAACAGTGCTGTCATGCTGAAGTGTTAGGAGCATCTCCAGGAAGCACAGTATAAGCAAAACAAACCTGTGAGACTGGCACTGTCCAAACAGACCAGCTAGTGTGGCACAGACTTGCAAAACTGCACACCGTTTCCACGCAGACAAACACATATCAGCACACGTTCTTACACTCAGGAGATTCTCCCATAGTAACTGAAACGTCCTAAACAAGATGCACCTCCCGGCCCCCCTCTTGCAGCACAGGGTCCAGTGCATGGATACTGCAGTGAACAAACAGGACTCATGACTTGCACACCTGACAAGAGACATCGGAGCAATCACCTGTCCACATTCCAGAGGTGCATTCAATCACAATAGTAGCTCTTTAATACACACTAACACAGCTTCTGCAGTAGTGTCAGACGCATTGTAAAAAAACACTTTACAGTTTTTACAGACTGCAGGTTACATGAAACGGCTTGCATGTACTTATATCAGTGGTTCCAGCTATAGTCAGTCTGAATGGGCTGCTCAGAGCTTGTGAATCTACCTCTCCTTGAGTTGCATGAATAAGATTCCATCACTTCCTTTGGGATGGAGTCTCGTCAGTGTAGCCTTTCCCTTTCATTGGGTTCAGTGTCTGTCTGCTCTAGCATCACAATTGTCATAGCTTCTAAAAGACATTCCTTGATGAGCAAGGAACTTGAATGACCCAAACCCCATTTGCACCGCAGTTCTTGCAGCACATTAATGGGTAAACAGCCCAACCCGGCAATCTTTTTCACACCTTGTCTCTGTGAAAGTGTGATATTTCATGTTCCTTAAACTTTTCGGATGCTTTCCACCATTTTGAAAAGCCATCCCTAACAAAAGTAAATTTGTGTCTTACACCTTCACTTGCCAGTTATTTTAATCATGTAAAGAACCCGATCACTTTCCTCCTTAACCACTGTGTAGCAGGGTGGTAGCGAGCCCTGTACATTGTTTTGTTTATTTATTTTTAGAACGGGGTTTTCCCCCTCCGCCCCTGTGTTATTTTGTATATTATTATTATTATTATTATTATTATTATTATTATTATTATCGTGTTTTATTGTATTTATTATTCATGATGGCGAAGCGCCGCGTATTTTGTTATTTATGTATTTAGGACGGCGTAGCCAATTTGTTTGTTTTGTTTAGCGTGGATGGGTAGCCCCATCCACAGAACTTTAAAAAACTCGTGCAGAAGGTGGCCATCTCCCGAATTAATTAGGTGATTTAATGTGTTGCTAATCGGGAGATGGTCACCTGTTATAAAAGCCTGCAGCTCTCTGCACTCGTGGTGGGTGTACGAGAGGCGTGTAGAGAGAGTGGAAAGAGAAAAAGAAAAACGAAACTAACCAAGGATAGCGTCAGTGAAGGCGATTGCCCAGCCTGACCGGTTATAG